>WSTY01000479.1:0-18747 GCA_019633465.1 Tulasnella sp. 417 | reverse complement strand
GGAATGGATTGGTGGGCGCGGATCGCCATCGCATATGGGGACCGTCAAGCCGCAAGCCGGCTTCCAGAGAAGCACCCCCGTCGCCTCGCAGATCTTGCTCAGGTGGCGAGGAATTTTGATAGCCTTGCTTCAGAGTCAAAGGGAGCATCCGACGACCCCAAAAACGCCAAACTACTGTTCCTGAATGCCGCAGAGTGCTTCGCCGCCATCCCCGATCATTCCTCTGCCGCCCCTGCTTTCTTCAACGCCCAAAAATACACGGAAGCTGCCTATCACTACCGAATGGCCGGAATGTTTGACGAGGCGATCGACATTGTCAAAACGCAAGCGGTAGAACCACGAATTGCGGAGAGCATCGAATACGCTGCCAAGTTTGAGTACACACGGAAACGTGATGTCCGCTCTCTTCAGTGAGTTGAATATTCCAGTGTCTTCTATTAGGCCGATCTAAACCGGGCTCGATACAGCAAAGCGTGGAAGATATGTGAAAACAAGGACGAATTTGTGGAATTTCTCCAAGACCATGGGTTTGAAGAACAAAGAATCGAATTCCTCGATAGTATTACGGAACACGAAGAGGTTGGCGACGTTTTCTGGAAGGCAGGCAACTACGTGGACGCAATTTCTCGTTATCGCCGTTCAAACAAGCCTTCTGCGAATACGAAGTCGGTTGAATGCCTCCTGGATGGATTGAGATCAAACGTTACACTTGGCTCGGCGATCGGGAAGCCAAAGCCGGTCGTACCCAAGCTTCTCAGCCTCGGCCAGCAACTCGCGTTGAACTCGGCCCAGAAGTCAGAGGTGTGTCATTGACGGTTTCGTGTGAGGCCGCCATCTAACTTTCTCTCGAGGTCTCTTTGTTCCAAGCTATTGTCTCTGGACAGATCAACGACGTTCTCAAACAGGGACGTAGGTTTTTTGAGCAGGCGGAGTCTACGGGCGCCCTGCTGGCGCTAGACACCTGGATACACTCAGGAACTCTGAAAGGTCTCGAAGTCGATAGCATCGCTCAAGTAGCGGAAATATTGCTTGAGTGCCAACATTATTGCTACGTCATCAATGTTTTGGTCCAGCGGCCAGAATTACTCGAAAAACCCGCCACCCAGCAGCTCTTCGGAATTTCGTCCGCCACCGATCAAGACACCGAAGAAGGCGGTATTGTCGCCAATCGAGAAATTCATCCTCAATCTTTCATCTACTCCGCAGCGGTCGCGAGAAGAAATTCGATGCAGGAAGGAGAGGGTACCACTGGACCAGTAATTCTGCCCAAAGACATTGTCGACGATATGGCCCTCCATGCACTCCTGCACCGAAGAAACAACGTCTTGATCCTGGTTCATCAACACGCACTTAGATCAGGAGCTTTCGAAATTTGCAGCAGGTACTTGGTTACTGGGCGGTGTGGTGGATATGATGAAAGAAGATGCTGGAGAGGACATGTCCTTTCGAATGCAATGTCAATCGAGTTTTTCAACTCTCGATTTAGGCTTTTACTCTTGATTATTGCTGTCCTGGATCAGTTTGCAGCTGTGAAGGACGGGTTCGATCAGGAGGAGCGAAATCGACCCAATATGCAAAGGTGACTCTTCAACTTATCCTCTTAGGCCCTAACTGACTCACGTCTTCCTAAACTATAGGATCTGGCTAAGTCGAATGTTCGACCTATGTTATCCTGAGACTGCTCGCACCGGTAATTTTTCCGATATCGCACCCTCTCTGATCCCCGAATACGGAACGGTATGACTCTCGATCCATCTGTAACCTCCCGATCTGAACTTCTGGCCTTAGTTGATGCCTATACTCAAGTCGTGGCTCCAGGAGATGTACCTAGGTTTACGGCCAGCCGTCCAATTCCGGTTTTTCCTCAGTAACATCCTAAGGATTTCACTTCTCGCCACTGCGATAGACTACCACGGTGCTGGAGCCTACTTGTATACGGGACAGTGGTTTCTTGACCCAGAAGTTGCCTTTAGAGATGAACTTCTGCAAGATGACGGCCGGCCGGTCGCAGGGGCTGCACTGACATGGTTCGCTCGAAATACGCAAGCTCGGCACAATTTGGGCGTATATGCCATAAAGTACGTTTATATATCGTCCGCCGAGTAATTCTCCATTCTGAAGCAAAACTAGGCATATTGTTGAACGCAAAGTTGCTGTGGACGTCGACGTCGTAGCGGCCTATATTGAAGAGGTCTGTGGACAGCTCATTCTGAATCACTACATGCATTACATGTCGTGCAGCTATGATGGGATGACTATGCCGCGCTCTTGGATCCTTCGGGCACTAATGCGCCAGTGTTCCCATTTGCCAAACGGAAGAATGCCGTATCTCCTCGTTCCGGTTTTGGAAACCTTCCTTGGAAAACTCGTCGGAAAGATAGATTCTGGTAAGTGTAAAGGCTCAAAATGCGCAATCGGCATGGATTCATTAGGCACCCTGCTCCAGGCAAACTTCAACACCGAGGGACGTTGTTGCGGCAGTCACTGTCGGGCCCGCCCATGGGTGCCATCCTTCGCGTAA
This sequence comes from Tulasnella sp. 417, assembly GCA_019633465.1. Lineage (NCBI taxonomy): Eukaryota > Fungi > Basidiomycota > Agaricomycetes > Cantharellales > Tulasnellaceae > Tulasnella > Tulasnella sp. 417. Next base: position 16,226 of record WSTY01000479.1, on the reverse strand, counting down.
GCCGTTGTCTCGCACTCCGTAAGTACTTCTTGCCTCCCAGTTGTCTCCCTGCCTCCAACTATCTTTCCCTTCTCCATAACAGTTGGCGTCAACAACCAGAAGCTGCAGAGTGACGTGTTGCGTGCACTCCAACCCCTGAAGTTTGTGGGAGGGGTACACCGGATGGAATTTAATCGGTATGTGTATCGAAGTGCCTTTGCTCAAAGATAGATATTAACCAGCATGTTAGGTTTGCAGCGGCGGTCGACTGGTTCCAAGTGGAAGACGCGTTGCAGTTTTTCATGGCCTCCTCGGAACTCGACGACCTGGTCAAAGTAATTATGCCTCCCCGCCGATTTGCCTTCAATCCGTCCGGGACACGATACGTAATGTGCTCCACTGACGAGGAACTACTTCGTAAACTGTTGCTTGGTCCCCACATTCCCCTCTCTGCACCCCTTCTCCTCCCCAAACAGCCAGCAAAACCACGCGGTAAGCCTGAGATAAATAGCGCTCATATGTCTCTCGATCTAATAGTTTTGGTGTTTTAGGTCCACCAAAAGATGCTCGGGCGACAACAGCGCTCAATGCAGAGCCAGCTAAAGGGGACGAAGCGGCTTCTGCGAATCGCTCGTCAGAGGGACCGACCCAAATGGAGGGCGTAGGATATACCGAGAAACACCACGAGAAGGCGTCGGTTATTCGACGCCTCTTCCTCCAACATCGACGTCGTGCTGGGGGCCCAATGGCGGCTGCCTTTGAGGAACTCGTCAAACGTCTAATGGAAGGACAAGAGAATCGTCATAGATTCCTTCTCCTGTGTTTGCGAGGGCCGCTGCCACACGTGATGAACTACCTCTATCGGCTCAAAGAAGCTTCTCAGGCCGAAGTCGCTTCCCTAAACAAAGCCATGCAAGCTAGCAATTGCAAGCATCAAGACTTGGACGCGTATCATGCTCGGGGGCTTGAGATCCGGTATGTTCCCTTGAGAAAATTCCGAGGTCCTACTCACACTTTCGTTTGCGTTTAAAGGCGGGTCCGAAATGCGAGCAACAACCTAATCAAAGACCTTCAGCCAACCTCAGAATTCTACATTCGGATCTCCTCAAACACCGTCCCCTCTGTCAAAGAGATCATCGAGAAAGTCAAACTGATCCCGGACCTTGTCAGGGATATTCGCAAGTTCACAGCTTTCCCAGAGGACCTCGATTACGAGCTGGGAGTCGAACCTTTGCTGAGCGACAGGGTACCATGGGCTCCTAAAAAGCCCACTGCGAAAAAGGAGCGTCGGCCTGCCCTTAACACGGAGGACCTTGACGGGTGTGACGACTACTAATGGGTTTGCAAGGTTTGATGGAACACGGATAGCTGGTTCTCATTTTCAGTGGTTCTATCTCGCGCATGTCACTCCAGCCCCCCTTCCCTGTATTCTATATTTTCCCTTTTATGCTTGAAACGTTCTTTAATAGCTAAGCCTCGAATGGTTGTATATGCCTTTTACCTAGGATGATTGTTCTAAAGGGAGTAGAATCGAAAGAGCGTTCACCTCGGCTGCGGTAACAGGGAGCAGAGGAGGCGCGGAGAGCAGTCGAGGAAGCGGAGTTGTCCTGGATGTGTTGGTTGATTCATGCCTGAGCTAGAAGCTACGGCTTTGCCTTTACGGGGAGGCGGCCCTGAGAACGGAGCGGCAAGTCGCCGACCAGGGTCACGTGGCACGTTTTCGGCGGCCCCAGCGTTTGGAGTCCCTCCGACGACCACCAACAGCCCGCTCTTCACCTGAAGTCTGAGGCTCCGAGATGAATCTCAACAGCATCTAGCGCATCTTATATCCTTCAGTAACGTGGTTATGCCCTTAAGCCACGTGTGCGCCCGTTTTGGTAGCAAAATGGACCTCCCGGGCTTCCTTCAGAACGGCTCCGAGGAAAAACGACCCTTTTTTCCTCTTGTCCGTACGATCACCACGCGTTCACACCCACCTGATCCCTAATATTGAAGAACGTTCCACACGGTATTCAGATCCATGGATCTCTCGGATGCCCTCGCATCCTTCAGGCTACCTGAGACGGTCGAATCTCCAAGGGCGCTTGATGATGCAATTTCTAACCTCTTGTATGCTTTGGACGCAGCGGAAGCGGACCTCGTGTCACTTTTAGGCACCCTAACCTACGCAACTTATGGGATCCTTGAGGTCATTTTGACATCTCGTGAGTGACGCCTCCGTAGACTGGCTGGCTCAGCTACTCAACGAGGACGCCCTTTTCATAGGTAGCGACACTGCATTCATATTTCGCAGTCGGATCATAAAAACTCTCCAGAAATCCTCCGGTACTCCTCACACCAGTTTTATCCTCTGCGCGGAGCGCCTTGGAGCGTTCCTCGTTGGTCTTCCGCCAGGCGAAATCACTCTGGACCGAATCGTTATAGAGACGTATGGTGCTCTCACAGCCTCATTGAGAGCTCCAAAATCGACAGAGGGAGAGTTCCAATCCTCGAAAAAAACTAAACCGCCCGTGAAATCTCAGCCCAAAGTGAACACAAAGAAGAAACGAGGCACCACTTGGGTCGACCTTTCAATACAAATACCCGAAAACGAAGCGAACGACAAAGATGCGCCAAGCTCTCCACAGGACATCAAATCTCCTACCTCACCGATTACACCTATGACGGCCATCTCCAAGAAACCCAACCTCTTGGAACAGTTGAAGGAATGTCTTGAAGTAGGTGACATGGCCTCGCCCTCAGTTTAGCCCGTCGCTTAGCATGTAACACTTTTCAGATATTCTTTAATTCATGTGCCGAAGGGGCGATAGAAGACTGGGCTGTCAACAATTTGCTGAACGTCCTTAAAACAGAAGATGCTCACTCCCAACCTAGCTCTCCAGTTTTCTCGATACACTCGACGCCTTCTTCTCCGCTAATCGAAAAGGCACTTGCAGAGTCCCCCGTCAAGTCTAGATTCACCCAAACTCCATACACATCCCTTGGTCCCAGCGACATCGCCCGGTACCTACAAGACGCCGCTAGTTCAAAGTTCGGAGAGTGGCCGGTCGTTGTCTCACAAAGGGGAATTAAGCACCTCCGGCATTACCTGGAGACAAATAAGGACATTTTCCTTCGCATCGAGAAGAAAATCAAGTACGCCATCTTTACCCGCTCTTGTGATTCGTGCGGTGTCCTTATAGCCCGCTATCCATAGGCAACTATCCGTCGGTTTCTTCTCGGGACCCAACCATACGAAGCTTGTAGGGCAAGGCCAAGCCATCCCTATCTACACCGCCGAACTCGGAGGTGATCTATGTCTCATTTACCACATTGACTTCGGGGCACCAACAGGTGGCAGCCAGGAAAGCCAATGTACGAGAGTAATTCGTGTCTAGATTGCATCTCAACACACTCACTACTAATATTTAAATAGTCATCCGTATCTTTGGCGTATTCTCTGTGCCAGATATCGACACCAAATTTTGGAAGTCAGTCGCTGCCCAGCTGGCCCGACGAGGTCCCGAATACATTCAACGGTATTACAAAACATGAGGGTTGCATTTGTTCATAAACCTAACTTGTTATTAATCTTATTGCATAGGTGCGAAGAACGAGCAGAGTTCAGATTGCGCTCCAAAGGTGGCAAGCAAATCAAGACCACGCCGCCGAAACTATTCCCTCCATTGGCCGCGTCCCATTGGAAGTCAGAGGGAGCGGACGCTGAGATAGACGAGTCACATTTCCTCGAGGTAGGTGTACTTAAGACATGGCTAGCCAAGACATGGAATGACTGACGAAACACTTGACTTTCAAGCTCCATCGTATCCTAGCGTGAGTGATGGAACTGGCCCTCTAAGAAACGGACCAGCTGAATTTCCTTCCAGACTTGAGAAATTCGTACCCTTGTCGCACTCATTCTTTGATGGTAGGCCCCTTCGAACGCCTATCTTTTACCTCGGCTCACACTACTGTTCAGCAATTCGGAAGTTCGACGAAACAAGCTTCATGTTTGCCGTGTCGTACGTTGCACTCTTTGTGTAGGAACGTGGTCCCTATAGCTGAACTCTCGACCTTGTGATATTCGTGACCAGGTCGCCCGAGTACCGAATTATCAAGCATCCCTCGTCCTGTCTGGTACTGGGTCGGAGCGGCACTGGGTCAGTTGATATAGCTCTGCGCCAGCCGCAACCTTCTCTCAATGTTACGATTACAGGAAAACCACTTGCATGCTTTTCCGAATGATTTGTCTAGACATCGCCGCGGAGAAGTATAAGCGACCTTTTCGACAGATGTTTGTTACGCAGTCTCGTACCCTGGCACGAAGAGTACGATCATATTGTATGCAACTCCGGCAGACGGAGGCAAATGAGGTCGGAACTGCCCCAAGAGAGAAAGTGACCGGCCTGTCCCTTCTCGAGATGGATGAAACTGCCGAGGAGGAAGGTGTCTTGCCGTCCAAGTTTAGCCAGCTGCAGGACTCGCACTTCCCGCTGTTCCTAACCTTTGACCAGGTGAGAAGAACTACTAGTTCGTGCCCTCCCTCAAACGCTCACCTCAAATTCCCTTTCGACAGCTATGCCGACTTCTGGAGGCAGATTGCGAGCTGCACTTCAATCCGTCCAGCTTGACGAGTGCATTTTCGTTTCCGACTCAAGAACCAAACGCTTCAACACGGCAGCCCCTTATCTCGTTCGATTATTTCGAATCACAGCTGTGGCCTCATTTCGACGAGCGTGTCAAAAAGGGACTTCGTAAGTATGCAGCCGCAGATAAACAAGTGATCTTCTAACGCTCGTTGTCCTTTAGATGCAGCGCTGGTTTACAGCGAGTTCATGGGCGTGATCAAAGGATCGGAGGCCTCGCTTAGCCAACCGCGACGATGTTTAGATCGAAGAACTTACGAAACTCTAAGTAGCCGAACTCACTCTGGTGACGATACCGAGCGGTCTAGGATCTACACATTGTTCGAAGCATACCAGAAGCAGCGACCCTCAGGCTCCTACGACCTAGCCGACAGGTACGAGATTGCTTTCTTATCCCATCTGAAACTTGGCTCAACGACTCTCCGCCAATAAGAGTGCACGCGTTAATGGAGGCATTGCAAGCGAAGGGGCTCAAGGGCCAGTACATTGACTTCCTCTATGTGGATGAAGCACAAGACAATCTCATCGTTGACGCCTCTTGTACGGAAACCCAGAATATAACGAGTCAAATCTTTCGTTTAATTTACCCTTTTTTTTCAGTGCTGCGCTCCTTGTGTCAAAACCCGCACGGGCTGTTCTTCGCCGGCGATACTGCCCAGACAATTTCCGTAGGAAGCGCCTTTCGTTTTAGCGAACTCAAAGCATTTTTGTATCGCCTGGAGGTCTGTGCTCAGCCGTTCATCACCGATCTTGCCCCTTACCTTCCTTCTCCATAGAGAGACGACCCCAACGTCAAGCGAGACATCCGTCGAGCTATTGATCCCCAATTCTTCCAACTCTCAACAAACTACCGTAGCCACAGTGGTATCGTCAACGTCGCAGCATTCATTGTCGAACTCATTAATCAGTACTTCCCGCACTCGATCGACTCCCTGACACCCGAGGTGTCCCTAGTGGATGTAAGTTGCTACGAGTGAACGCTCACACATAAATAAGCTGCTGAGGTTTAACTATCAGGTTTCCGCTCATAAGCCAGTCTTCTTCTCTGGTCGCGAGAATGGATCCGATTTCCAACGTTTGATTTCGGACAGTGAAAGTGGCAAAGTTGAACTTGGAGCACATCAAGGTCAGTAAGCCAGGAAATCTGGATACGAGAAGCTCATGTATTGCCTTGAAATCAGTAATCATTGTCCGCGATGAAGCGGCAGTCAAGAAGCTTCAAACAGAGATCGGACGTGTCGCCGTCGTGTTGTAAGCAATTGACTCTACCACTCTAGCTGCTTGTTTCTCACGTCCCGCGAAGAACTTTGTACGAGAGCAAAGGAATGGAATTTGACGATGTAAGCCTTTGGAAATCAGCATGCACGGGTTCTGATGCCTTTCGTCAGGTATTGCTGTATGACTTCTTCACCGACTCCACCGCCACCGCCACGGACTGGAGAGCAGTTCTCCTATCGCAACAAGATGGAAGGATATTCGATGAACGAAAGCATTCAATCCTCCAGAGCGAGCTTAAGTCCTTCTATGTTGGCCTGACCAGGGCCCGTGAGCGAGTCTGGATTTGGGACAGATCACAAAAAGGACAGGACATGGAGGTGCGAATTGGGCAAGCACCTGACTGATTATTCAAGTTGTGCTGACGCCTAAACTAAGGCACTTCTTGTGACATCTCTTCTGGCGACCACTTACGACGCGAGTCAAACTGTGCCCCAACTCGGTGGTATGTCCCATTTGACAGCATGCTTATTACTTTTCAACTCACTTCCCCGATAGCATCAAGCTCCCCTGAGGAATGGGCAAAACAAGCCCAGCAATACTTTTCGAAAAGGCTTTTCGGCGAAGCAAGCTTCTGTTTCCAGAAGGCTGGAATGGATTGGTGGGCTCGTGTGGCTCAAGCGTATGGGGACCGCCAAGTAGCTAGTCGGCTTCCGGAAAAACACCCTCGTCGCCTCGCAGCACTAGCTGAGGTAGCAAGGACCTTCGACCGCCTTGGCTCGCAAGCGGGAGAATCGGACGACCCCAAAAATGCCCAGCTGCTATTCATCAACGCCGCAGAGTGCTTCGTCGCCATCCCGAATCATTCAGCAGCCGCTCCCGCATTCTTCAAGGCTCAAAAATATACGGAAGCTGCCTACCACTACCGAATGGCTGGAATGTTCGACGAGGCAGTCGACGTCATCAGAACACAGGCGGTAGATCCAGGGGTTGCGGCGAGTATCGAATACGCTGCCAAGTTCGAATACTCCCGAAAGCGCGATGTTCGCTCTCTTCAGTAAGTCAAAGAACCAAAAGATTTAAATTCAACCCATTTAATACCGTGTGTGCGCAGCAAAGCATGGAAGATATGTGAAAGCAAGGACGACTTCGTGGAGTTTCTCAAAGATCACGGCTTCGCGGAGCAGAGAATCCAATTTCTGGATAGCATCGCCGAGCATGAAGAAGTTGGTGACGTTTTGTGGAAGGCCGGAAACCATGTGGATGCACTCTCCCGTTATCGTCGTTCAAAAACGCCTTCTGCGATTGCGAAGTCGGAGGAATGTCTTCTCGACGGGCTGAGATTGCACCTCACGCTCGGTTCGGAAATTTGGAAAACAAATCAAATTGTACCGAAACTGCTTCAGTTCAGCCAACAGCTCACATTAAACTCGGACCATAAGATCGAGGTAGGTCTTCGATGATGTTCGATGTAGCTGCTGCTTACATTTCGTTCCAAGGTTTCTCTATTCCAAGCGATCGTTTCTGGACGGGCCAAAGACATCCTCACACACGGGCAGACCTATTTTCAGAAGATGGAATCGCGGGGCGCTCTTCTCGCGTTGGACACTTGGTTACATTCAAACGCTTTGAAAGGTCTTGAGGTCGATGCCATTACTCAAGTGGCCGACATATTGCTCGTATGTCGACACTACTGTCACGTCATCAACGCAGTGGTCCAGGGCCCCGAATTGCTTGAAAAGCCCGCAACCCAGCAACTCCTCGGGATCTCACCGGTGATAGATCAAGACGCCGGAGGAGGCGGCGTTGTCACGAACCGAAAAATCCGTCCGCAATCTTTTATATTCCACCAAGCCGTCGCAAGAATCAGACGAGAGGATACGACCAAGTCTGTGGTTTTGCCCAAAAACATGGTAGACGATATGGCCCTGCACGGACTTCTCCATCGAAGGAACAACGTCCTAATGTCCGTTCATCTCCATGCACTCAAGTCGGGAGCTTTCGAGATTTGCAGCAGGTTCTTGGCTTCTGGGCGATGTGCGGCGTATGACGAAGGGAGATGCTGGAGAGGACACGTTCTTTCTAACGCGATGACAATCGAGTTGTTCAACTCTCGATTTAGGCTTCACCTTTTGATTATTGCTCTGTTAGACCAGTTCGCAACGGTGAAGGGTGGGTTCGATGCGGAGGAGCGAAATCGGCCGAATATGCAGAGGTTACTATCCGATTAACCTGCTTGAGACCTAATTAACCCTGTCTTTTTCGAATTCCAGGATCTGGCTCAGCAAGATATTCGATGTGTGCTATCCGGACACTCCTCGGGCTGGCAACTTCTCGGACGTTGTTCCCGCGCTGATCCCTGGATATGGCACGGTAATACCATCTAACCAACCCCGATGAATCAAGCTAACTTTGTCATAATTTCGTTTTTCTCTTACCATAGCTGATGTCGATACTCAAATCATGGCTCCAAGAAACGTACCTAGGGCTGCGGCCCCGCATTCAATTCCGATTTTTCCTGAGCAATATCTTGAGGATAACCCTTCTGGCCACCGCAATCGACTATGACGAGGCACGAGATTATTTGCCCAAAGGGCAGTGGTTTTTGGACGAAGATGTTGCCCTCGGAGATGACCTTCTGCAAGACGATCGTCGACCTGTCGCCGGCGCAGTGTTGACGTGGTTCGCTCGAAAGACGCATACCCGACACTACTTGGGCGTATATGCCATAAAGTGAGCAATTACATCAGTCTTGTCCACCCATATTCAATACTAACTCCGAAGCAGACACATAGTTGAACACAATGCTGCTATTGATGTCGATGTCGTCACATCCTACATCGAAGAGGTCTGCGGACACCTCATTCTGAATCATTACATGCATTACATGTCGTCCAACTATGACGGGATGACTATGCCACGCTCTTGGATCATTCGTGCACTGATGCGACAGTCTTCCCAGTCGCCGAACGGGAGAATGCCCCATCTTCTTGTTCCAGTGCTGGAAGCTTTCCTTGAAAGACTCGTTGGAAAGCGTGATTCTGGTAAGCCTGAAACTTATCGTGCGCGTCTATACACGTGCATCTCTCAGACAATTTGCTGCAGGGAAAATTCAATTCCGGGGGAACATGCTGTGGGAGTCGGGTCCACCTTTATCTGCCATCCTTCGCATATGCCGTTGCCTTTCACTTCGTTCGTAATTATTTCCTCCCACCCACCATTTTATCTCAAATTTCCTGACCGCCCCCACCCCCACCCCACAGTTGGAGTCAACAACCGCAACCTGCAGGAGGATGTCTTGCGTGCCCTACAACCGCTAAAGTTGCTGGCTGGTGTCCATTGGCCGGATTATGTTCGGTATGTGGGTGCAATGGGGTTTTCTCATTCAGAGCCATTGATGGGCGCTTTAGGTTTTCGACGGCGGTCGAGTGGGGTCAAGTCGAAGATGCTCTCCAGCTATTCATGGCTCACTCCCAATTAGACGACCTAGTTAAGGTGATCATGCCTCCACGACGACTTGGATTCAATCCTTCTGGTCCACGCCATGTGATGTGCTCCAATGATGTGGAATTACTTCGGAAGCTGTTGATTGGGGCCCATATTCCCCTCTCGGCGCCCCTTCTTCTCCCACCGCCGCCGGCAAAACCACGTGGTAATACCACTCAAACTCACAGGGCTTCACTATCTAACGCTATGGATATCGCAGGCCCACCCAAAGATGTCCCCGCGACAGCTGCGCCTACGGCAGAAGCAAAGACGGAACCCTCTAAAGGCGACGAAGCTTCGTCTGCCAATCGCTCGTCGGAAGGCCCGACCCAGATGGAGGGTGTAAGATATACCGAAGTGCACCACACGAAGGTATCGATAATTCGAAAGTACTTCCTTCGGTATCGACGACGGTGTCTCGACCGGGCTCGAGACCCAGTCGCAGCAGCCTTCGAGCAACTCGTCAAACGTCTAATGAAAGGACAAGAGGTGCTCCCTAGAATCTTCCTTATATATCTGCGAGGACCGTTACCGCACGTCTTGAAGCACCTTCATCGACTCAAAGAGGTTTCTCAGTCCGAAGTAACTTCCTTAAACAAAGCCATGCAAGCGAGCAAGCATCAAGACCTAGACGCGCATCATGCTCGGGGACTCGAGATCCGGTATGAAGTTCGTCCGGGAGAAATACGAGGATATACTGACTCCTTTGGCTGGGTTTAAAGGCGGATTCGGGATGCCACAAACAACCTGATCAAAGACCTTCAGCCAACGTCTGAATTCTACCTTCGGAAGTCTTCAAATACCATCCCTTCGATCCAAGAGATTATCGAGAAAGTCAAACTTATTCCAGATCTTGTCAGGGATATTCGCAAGCTCGCCTCCTTCCCGGAGAACGTCGATTACGAGCTGGGGGTCGTACCTATCCTGAGCGACACAGCGCCATGGGCGCCCAAAAAGCCCACCGCAAAAAAGGAGCGCCGTCCTGGTCTCAACACGCAGGATCTCGATGGATATGACGATTACTAGTTTGGTTTGGAATGTTGGGCAACGCGCGAGACTGCCGCTCAGATTGATATCGTTTGTTGTGGTTCAAGTCCCTTCTTATCTCCCCAGTCAACCCGACGGCTGAACATTATATTTCCATTTCATGTTTTACGACCTCCTTCACCAACTAAAACCTTGAATGATTGACCAGTGTTAAATATGCTTTTGTCCAGAGTGCTTGTCCGCCCCGTTAAAGAGCCACGACGTGCTTAATCGTTGTCAGCATCGGGATGGGAGTTGGGAGTTACCTTACTGCTTCTTTGACTCGTCGGGAGTGACGGAGGAATGGTGTCGACGGTCCTACGGTCAATAAAATAAGGGGGGTTAACAGGGCGCGAAGAGCAAGCGGTGGGTTGTCGTGGATGTGTTTGTTCACGCGGAAACACGGGAGCGCGTTGTTTGTCTACCTCCGAGACACCTCGCTCACCATTAGGTTCGGTGCAACGCAGAGCGTCTGTCCAGCAGGTGAAACTCTTGGTTGCTTTTAAAAGTCAGTCCACTGCAAGGACCTAGGCGGCGTGGCCCTGATCGTCCTGTTAGTCCCCACCCCCGCCCGACGCTTTGGGCGATGAAGGGTAGGCCCGAAGGTCCCTCAGCAAGCCTGCAACGGGCGATAAACCGTTCCCTTATGACCGTTCCCGATAGTAGCTGTGCTGCATACTGAAATGTGTATGACGTGTGAAAGCAGGGGAGCGCGACCTGTCGTTTTTGGCAATCAGTGGACCTCCTGAAAGTCCGGTTGTTTGATCCATAACGCCGCAAAGGCTTCTCATCAAACAGCGTACGTACGAACCACCATTCACACCCGTGGCGCGTCCCCTTTTCCTTCACCGTCTTTCTCTTCATGGACTTTGAAGCCGTTCTCGCCACCTTCAAGGTGCCGGGGGCAATCGACTCTCGGGCAGCCCTCGACGATGCGCTCTTTAGCCTTCTGGGGGCGTTGGACACCGCTGACGCTGACGTTGTATCGCTCCTCACTTCGTTGATACAAAGTTCAGATGGATTATTAGAAGCTGCTCTGACGTCTCGTAAGGCGGTTCCTCCCCCGTTCCGGGCGTTTTGTGACCACGGTTCATTCATGCTCATTTTCTTGTTTAGGAAACAACGACGGTTTTGCCTTCCGCAGTCGAATCCTAAAAGCGCTACAGAAGAGTTCCTCTACTCCAAACCCTATTTTTCACATCTGCGCTCAACGGCTAGGCTTTTTCCTCGTTGGCCTTCCTCCATGGATCAAACTGGACCGCTTGGTCATGGAGACATACAACGCCTTCTCGACCGCATCAGAAATATCCAAATCCCTCAAGGTAGAACCCAATCATGCAAAGAAAGAAAAATCTGCTTCGAAATTCCAAGCAAAGTCGGGTAAACGAAAACAACGTTTCGTCCCGTTACATTTGGCCCTCGAGACGTCACCTTCGGAGGCCGATGATCAGGCCGAAGAAATACCAGAAACACCAGTCTCACCCAAGCAACCACCTTCCCCAACAACACCATTGAACCCTCGATCCATCAATCCCTCGGACCAGCTGAGAGAGTGCCTAGAGGTTTGGACCGCTCATTGTCTAGTATCGTCATTCTCACTGACGAGGAACTTTAGACCTATTTCACGGCCTGTGTGGAAGAAGCGGTCGAAGAGTTTGCGATCAACAGTCTATTTGCGGCCCTGTCTCAGAACGTGGGCTCATACTCGCAACCAAGTTCGCCGGTTGCCTTGAAACAAGCGCCTTCCTCCCCGGTCGCAGAGAGGTTACCGATCGAGTCCCCTACCCGCTCCAGATTCAAGCCTCAGCCCCATCCCACTCTAGAACCAAATGAAATTGCACGGTATCTAGAAGACGCCGCAAGCCCCAAGTTTGGAGACTGGCCGGTCGTCGTCTCGCAGCGAGGGATCAAGCACCTTCGACAGTACATCGCAAGTGACAAGGAGGTCTTCGGTCAGATCGAAAAGAAGATCAAGTAAATTTTTCTTTGCTTTTCTCTCCTCTTTCTTTCCCCTCTTTTACTCTCAGGGGTGTACTAATATGCTCCTACCCAGGCAACTTTCCGTCGGCTACTTCTCCCTTCCTAATCATACCAAGCTTCTGGACCAGGATTTCGGAATTCCTATTTACACAGCTGACCTTGGAGGAGACTTACGGCTGATATATCACGTTGACTTTGGGGCTCCAACGGGAACCAATGATGAGAGCCAATGTCCGTCAGACTCGCTAACCTTCCGAAAAGCTAGTGCTAACCCCCCCCCTACCACCACCCTAGTCCTTCGCATCTTCGGAATCTTCGCTCAATCTAAAATAGATGTCGGCTTTTGGAAGTCAGTCGCTGCTCAGCTTGCTCGACGAGGTCCGGAATACATCCAGAGGTGAGCTCTGAACGTGTGGCGTGGAGATGATTTCAGGGTGGAGTATCTCATGCATATGCCCGTCCGGTCGCCATTCCGCAGATGCGCGGAACGAGCGACGCCCACGATTCTCACCAAAGGAAAGAAGAGGGTCGAGACAATTCGCCCAAAGCTCTTTGCGCCACTGGATATTTCTCAGTGGCGTCAGAAAGGGGCCGATGCTGAGATTGACGAGTCTCATTTCCTTGAGGTGGGTTAGAACCGCAGGAAATGGCACGATTTAGTATCAAATCTGACCACCACACCACACTGCCCCTACATAGCTACACCGTATCCTTGCGTAAGTGTAGAAATTTGCGTCCTAACAAGATTGGCACTAATGGAATATCTCTTTAGTCTGGAGAAATTTGTGCCTCTTTCCCAAACGTTCTTTGACGGTACTTGTATTTCGGCCCATCTCTTTTCTCCTCCAGGCTGACAGCATTCACTAGCTATCCAAAAGTATGACGAAACAAGCTTCATGTTCGCCGTCTCGTAAGTATCGGTTGGCCATTTGAGGTTCCAACGTGCTTCCGTTGACCTTTGGGCAAACCTCTAGATCTCCGGAATACAAAATCATTCGCCACCCTTCCTCTTGCCTTGTCCTCGGTCGCAGCGGAACCGGGTACTTGCATTATTTTCCTCTGCAAACCATCGACTTTGGGTTCACATTCCATTTCTTTTTAATTGCAGTAAAACGACTTGCATGCTCTTCCGCATGATCGGCCTGGACATCGCCACGGAGAAATCTGGTCAACCGCTCAGGCAGATGTTCGTCACCCAGTCCCGCACCTTAGCCAGGAGAGTCCGGTCATACTGCATGCAATTGAGGCAGACGGAAGTGAACGAGGTTGGCGCTGTTGCTGGAGACACGATGGCCGGCTTGTCGCTGCTTGAGATGGATGAAAGTGCTGAGGAGGAAGGAGCGTTGCCCGAAAAGTTTAGCGAGCTTGAGGACGCTCATTTTCCTCTTTTCTTGAACTATGATCAGGTAAGTGTGCTGGTTGGCGTGGAGGAAAGATGTTGTTAGAGTGCTCATTTTTCTACCGCACTGCGATAGCTATGCAGGTTGCTGGAGGCAGACTTTGACCTTCATTTCAACCCTTCGACGCTTTTGGGCTCCCTTTCTCTCCCAAGCAAAGGCGAAATAGCTAACACAAGACAGCCACTCGTCTCCTTTGACTACTTCGAATCGACTATCTGGCCACATTTCGACGAGCGAGTCAAGAAAGGACTGCGTGCGTGAACGCTCCGAGCCGGAACGGCCAGGTTCCTAATTCTACTTGGATTTCAGATGCCGCTCTTGTCTACAGCGAATTCATGGGGATTATCAAAGGGTCAGAAGCATCTCTAGGAAAACAGCGTCGCTACTTGGACCGGGATTCCTATGAAAACCAAAGCAACCGAACCCACTCAGGCGACGAGACCGAACGAACCAGGATCTACACTTTGTTCGAAGCGTACCAAAAGCAAAGACCTCCGTCTTCCTATGACATAGCGGATAGGTAAGCTTTACCAACGTTCTTCACTAGCTAGTTGACCCTATTGCCTTTTTTTCTTTTCTACCAGGGTGCACGCTCTTATGGAGGCGTTACAAACCCAAGGCTTCAAGGGCCGACATATCGACTTTCTCTACGTTGATGAGGCTCAAGACAACCTTATAGTCGATGCTGCGCGTAAGCGGTTGATACGTTCTCAGGAACGTTCAGCGCAGCTGATGTCGCCCTCTAGTATTACGATCGTTGTGTCACAACCCACATGGTCTCTTCTTCGCCGGAGACACAGCTCAAACGATTTCAGTAGGGAGTGCTTTCCGCTTCAGCGAACTAAAGGCTTTCTTGTACAGGCTAGAGGTGGGTCCCGTCGTCCCATTGCCGAGGACCAGGCTTTAATGGATTGAACCGGGGCAACATCAGAGAGACGACCCTAACGTCAAAAGGGGAAGTCGACGAGCTATAGATCCCAAATTCTTCCAGCTCTCGACGAACTATAGGAGCCACAGCGGAATTGTTAATGTTGCTGCATTCATCGTACGGCTCCTGGATCAATACTTCCCTCATTCCATCGACTCTTTGACTCCTGAAGTTTCGCTTGTTGATGTAAGTTCTCCAAATTAGACCGAGCGATTTAGCTCCTAACCAGTTGAGCTATTTAGGTGTCCGCCCACAAACCCGTCTTCTTCTCTGGCCGGGAGGACCGATCTGACTTTGTACGCCTGATTTCGGACAGCACGAGCGGGAAGGTTGAGCTGGGGGCGCACCAAGGTCAGAGTCGGATTATCCTCTTGGGAAATTGCACTTATATCTTTTGAAATCAAGTCATCATAGTTCGTGATGAAACGGCCGCAAAAAGGCTGCAAGCGGACATAGGCCGTGTCGCCGTAGTTCTGTAAGTGATTCAGTGGGGTTGGGCGCGTGTGTCAAAGTGACTTACTAGAAATCCTACCTGCAGCACATTATACGAAAGCAAGGGCATGGAGTTTGACGACGTGAGTTTTGCGACGCGGTCTTCTCCCAAATCTGACCCGTCTCTCCAGGTTCTCCTCTACGATTTCTTTACCGATTCAACAGCTACAGCAACCGACTGGAGAGCCATACTTCACTCCCAACACGAGGATAGAATGTTTGACGAAAGGAAACACTCGATTCTTCAGAGTGAGCTTAAATCCTTCTACGTTGGATTAACCCGTGCTAGAGAACGCGTCTGGATCTGGGACCGCTCCCGGAAAGGTCAAGATATGGAGGTACGATCCACTCTTCTCCAATGGATAAATATCCTCAGCTGAATTCTATTAGATGCTGCTCGTAACCTCTCTTCTTGCAACTGCCTATGAGACTACTCAAACCGTACCTCAACTAGGAGGCGAGTTATCTAGCTCTGCTTTGTCAAGCTTGGCTAACCACTGTCTGAAACGACAGTTTCGAGTACATCAACAGAATGGACGAAACAAGCACAGCAATATTTCTCGAAAGGATTGTTCGGAGAAGCTGCATTTTGTTTCAAGAAGGCGGGGCAGGATTGGTGGGCCAGCGTTGCCTTGGCATACGGGGACCGTCAAGTAGCGAGTCGTCTCCCGGAAAAGCACCCTCGCTGTCTTCCCGCGTTCTCTGAAGTGGCTCAAAACTTTGTCCGTCTGGCTCAACTAGCCGAGAACTCAGACGATTCGAAGAACGCTCGACTTCTCTTCCTCAATGCAGCAGAATGCTTTGTGGCAATCCTAGACCACCCCTCAGCCGCCGGGGCATTCTCCAAAGCTCACAAGTTTACGGAAGCGGCGTATCACTATCGTAGGGCAGGAATGTTTGACGAGGCCATCGACGTGATTAACGCCCAGAAAGTCGATTCCAAGGTGGCTGCTGCGATCAAGTATGCCGCCAAGTTTGTGTACACACGACGACGCGACGTTCAATCCCTGCAGTATGTCATTTTCAACTTATTTTACCACGAATAGAGGCTGAATTCTAGGCCTTCTTCAGCAAAGCTTGGAAAATATGTGACGG
>WSTY01000477.1:0-18773 GCA_019633465.1 Tulasnella sp. 417 | reverse complement strand
CTCAGCGACAATTACGAGACGGCGCTATTCATCTCGCCGTTGATGACTAATGGAAATGTATCTCAATACTTGGAGCGAGAGCAGGTCGACGCAATGAAGCGCTTGGATATTGTAGGCCTCCTCGTTTGCCAGTCTTCAGTCGAACTTAACCGCCGCATCAGATACGGGATCTCACTGTAGGGATGGCCTACCTGCATGGTCGCAACCCGCCTATTTGCCACGGGGATCTGAAACCGGCAAGTCTCCAGCTTTCTTAAGGGAGATGGCAGGACTAACTGGACCTGTAGACGAATATTCTCATGAACGACTCCTTTCAGGCAGTCCTGTGTGACTTCGGGTTGGCGTCGTTCGTCCAGGAAGCTGGCATTTCCTCCGGTCTTACAACATCTCAGACAATCAGAGGTTCCCTGCGATACATGAGTCCTGAGCTAAATTTGATGGAGGATGCCAAGCATACACTTGCAAGCGATGTCTGGGCATGGGGATGCACCGCGTATGAGGTGGGTGGTTCGGCCCCACCCTCAAATCTCGTGAGATTTACCTGGTTACATTTAGATCATAACGGATTGCGTTCCATATCGAGGATTTACCAAAGATTCTAGAGTTCTTCTGGCTATCACGGATGGACGGCATCCTGGCTCAATGAAAACCCTTAGGAGCCGGCTACCAAACGATCTCTCCGTGGGTGCACACCCAGCATTGCGGGCTTTGCCGGACCACCTTTTCAAGTGTTGGGACTTTGAAGCAGAAAAGCGTCCACAAATGCCCGAAATTCTCCAGCTCCTTACCCAAAAATGAATACTCAGGTTTCCTACTGAGAGCCTAAATCCCTCTTCTTCTCCTATGTAGCAAGTTCTTGTTTTCTATGTACGGTATATCCATCATGGTCTGTTAAGGTGGGCCTACTTTTTCTTTATCTCGCTAGAATAAAATGGAATAAATACTCTTGTGGTGGTGGTTATACGTTCGGAAAGATTAATTAACACCCTGCAGCACTACAGCGGCCGTTGCAGTTAAGGGAGTGTCTAACAACTATACTAGAGAACTCTGTGGTGTGCTAGGCTGTGTTGATAGTGATCCCTTCAAAATGGGCACGAATGACAAAAGCTGCCCGGTTAATTAAACCGTCGACGCTGAAGAGAACCTCCAAACGTGGGAGTCTATGGAGGGCGGTCTTTCTACAATCTTTCCTAGCCCATTTACTAAACAATACTTAAGGCGATATGTTTAGCCCGGAAAGGATAGGTTTCCTTTTGCACTATTTGCTCTGCTGTGTTCGGTTCGATGGTCGCGGATGCCCCGCTCGATATATATATCCTAGACAGAAATCATCTCCTGACGTTCTCTTCTGCCCCATGAGACGGGGTTGAGAAAAGGCCGGGCCTGACTTTAATGTTGGCTATTACGGTAACACCGCGAGTGTCCTTCCTGCTCTCCAAGTTTTCCGTGCGGTTTGTTCGGACTTGGTACAAATTTTCTCTCTACGCTCTGAGTCAAAAATTGGACCCCCTTCTGTTTGGTTAGCTGGCGGATTCTTTTTGAAAATCAGGGTACTTCATTCCAACGCGATCCAGCGCCTCATGTTTACCTGCAGCCGGTATCCGCACCTTAAACAGCAGCATTCCTGCGGGCCCTTAACAAGGACTCGGGGATAGATAATTTGAACCTCTACCCCATTTTCCCGTCCTCTCAATTCAGCTAATCACCTCTGAGTCCCGTCCCCTCGTCCGGCTTCCCTTATCTTTTTCGTTTTGTTTTGTTTCTTACGTCGTTCAGGACTTCCAGCACCTTTTCACGCACCCCAGACTCCGAATCTATAACTATGAACAACCTCATATGCTGCTCGGAAGCCAATGTGGACCAAAACCACAACTCCATGGTCATCCTCGATCGGTCTCCTGAGCAAGTTTTGCTCGAGGTCGCCGAACGCCCGCCAAAGAAGCAGCTTTTCAGCCGCTGGAGAGCTTTTTATATTTGTGGACCCACGTTGCTCTCTTGGGTTGAGAGTGCACGGCTCATTAAAAATAAATCCACCATTAGAAGTCGGGTAGCAGGGTTGGTCGGAAAGGAAGAACGGGAATGGGATAGAGAAGCGGCGGTCGACCGCGTGTTTACGTCCAAACCTGCTGCGATTCACGGAGATGATAGGATATGCAATGCGGAGCAACAAGCCAAACAACACCGTCTTACTTCTGAAGAAGAGAGACCGCTACACACAACTGCGGGTGAGTAAGAAAAACAACGCTTCAGCGTGAGGACAAACACACCGTCTGACCAAAGTTATGGCTGCACGAAACCGCGTTCCTGCTATCAGACGTCGTCTTCGAGTCAGGTCGAGTGCCACATTCGTACACACATGTCCCTGTCCTGTCAGAATCTGGCGGCAGATCCTTCACTACGCGACCGGCATCTTTGAAGCAGACTTCAAAGGCGTTCGACCCTGCATCAGTGAAGCGGAGAGGCAGCACAGAGTCGAACCCTGGGAGGCCAAGCTCGAGAAAATCTGGTTCGGGTATCCCCGCTCTGTGCGAACCCTCTCACACTCAAATGTCTGGAGCAGGTTCTAGCAAGTCCCACGAGGATGGGGAAGGTCGCGACAAGCGTTATGGGACCCAGATATATCGCCACCAACTGCGATCACTTCAGTACCTTCACGCATCAGGTCATAACTATGGACAAGCATCAAAGAAATTGGACGAAATTGAAACCGCTTTGGTGCGCATTGCGTTGTATTCCGTGAACGACGGCCGTGTAATGAACTGTGATTTAAGCGATCGACCCTTGCCAACCTGGCTCGCTTTTATGTCTCACCCGCTCGATTGACTATACTTCCTAGCACTGAGATAGGATTAGGAAGATATGGAGAGGTTCTTCTGGCTGATTTGGATAACGGGTCTCAAACACGGAGTCTCGTTGCGGTCAAAGAGCTTCGGCCTGTTGAAACTCGAGCCACTCGCGGACGCATAGCTTTGGTTCGCATTCTGACTGCCACATTCGTTCTTTAACGCTCACAGAGCCTTTAGCACCTTGCAAAAGAAGTCAGGAAATGGACAAAAATGAACCACCCCAACATTCTTCCACTTATTGGTTTTTATATCAGTGACAACTACGAGATCTCTCAGCTCATCTCGCCATTCATGACCAATGGCAATGTCACTCAATATATAGAAAGGGAGAGAGTGGAATTAATTAAACGTTTAGACATTGTGGGTTGTCTCTCTTTTTCAAGAGCCTCAGTAAAGTTTAGATCTCGCGTCAGATTCTGGATATCACCATCGGATTGGACTATCTCCGTGGGTGCAACCCACCCATCTGTCACGGGGACTTGAAGCCGGCAAGTATTCCTCATTTGCAATTCACAATGATGGACAATCTACTAACTGAATTTGCAGACCAACATTCTCATTAATGACTCCTTGCGGGCTGTCTTGGGTGACTTCGGCTTGGCACCATTTATACAAGAATCCGGTGTTTCATCTGGTCTAACATCACCTCGAATCGCCGGAGGATCTTTGCGATACATGAGCCCGGAGCTCATCTTAGAAGAGGATGCTAAGTACACTCACGCAAGCGATGTATGGGCATGGGGGTGTACAGCTTTTGAAGTGAGTGTCTAGGCCCTCAATCATAGTTTCTAACGAAAGTACCTAACTTATAATTAGATAGTGACCAGATGCATCCCATACGAAAGAGCGACAAATGACGCCCAAATAATCCTTGCCATTTCGCACAGGGATTCTCCTGGTTCAACCAGGACCTTGATGAACCGGCTACTCGAGAATACCTCCTTAGATACCTCCCCAGCCCTATCTGGTCTACCGTACTACCTTTCAAAGTGTTGGGATTTTGACGTTCAACACCGTCCACAGATCCAAAGTATTCTTCATATGCTATACCCGGATATGAATCGCCACAGTGGCGGTTGATTTGGAAAGGCCTACTCTCTTTTCACTTCTATTCTCTCCTCGCTGTAGTTCTCGGTCTTCTGCAGCTACATAGCGGTATATTTGCAGAAACTTATTAAATTGTTGTTTTCTGGACTATTATCTATTCTGGGTGACCACTGTTGCGATAGATGACAGATACATCGTTGTTCGTGGCTGGGATGTTTGGATGAGACCCTAGGACTCAATTACAAGGTGTTCGCCCATCACCCTTCTGTCCATGCTCTATCTATGAAGCCTGGTGGTACTATTTAGCGCTGTGAGTGTTAGTCTAGACCGAGATCAACTTCGCATAATGCGCCCAAGAAGGAATAAATCTACACCGACGTTATTAAGGGATATAGCCTTGAGTAGCACCCTTAAGTCGGCGCTCTTGCGGGTACGAACTGTGGGAAGCTAGGAGTGGGGATTTAGATAACCGAGCCTAAAAACTGGAGGCCTCTGAGGCAGGTCGGTGATACAGAAATTCAATAAAGCCCCCGCTATAGCGCTAATTGGCGACCACTCAAACATTCGATAGGCCATGTTTACTTTGCAGGAGAGACAAACTCAACAGAAAAACACACGAAATAGAGAATAAAAGAAGATAGTCCTATGGGCGGGTAAGCTTAAGGGGAAAGCTCAATCAGAGGCGCGCTCAACAAAAGCCAGGGGGGTATACCGGGCGTGATCACGTTCAGGACCAGAGCCCTCAGCTCACGGTGTGTTCCCCTTCCCTCCAGGTCACAAATGGACTGCTTGAAGCTGAGCAATCCACGGTAAATTGCTGTTCGCGATAGCGCATGGGCTGTAGATATTGTACACCTTCAGCAGCTGCCGCGTGGCCTGGGTAAGCTCGCGAACAGCAGCGCGCTTGGGCAAGTGAGCGTAAAGACCGACTAACTCCGCAAGGAAACGAGCTCGCCGGAGATGCTCGCCCTTCCGAAATGGATGCAATATAATTAAGAGCGAATCATGATATGCTAAAGGCGGATCACATAGAAGACAATGAGAATTGCACTGGCTCTTCCGCCTTTACCGCTTTTGGTATTGTCTCCCCCTCTCATCACTGCGCACATCTCTCACACAGCCAGGGTGTTCCTGGCTGATATAAAGGCACGGCCGGACCAAGCCACCGCCTACTTCCAGCTTATTCAATTTGGAATGAAAAGGCATCGGCTCGGGAGTATTCGAGTAAAACGTTCCCTTAGCCTTCGGGGTCACCTGACCTGCAAAGCTTATTCCGAAACCCGGCGGTGAACTATGAGAGACTTATCGTCCCCTTCCCCAAGTATCAAGTTTAATATCTCTCCCTCTCACCCTCCGACAATCTCCACAGCAACGCATAATGACTAATCATTGTCTACAGGTTCTCGATCGAAGGCCACGAGGAAGTAGCGGGCCGGGATCGGGCAGAGCAACGAGACACTTCCCGCGCCTAAAACGCTCCCAGGCCATGTCTGTGCCCCCGCTACATGCTGATGGCCTTGTTTGAATTTTCTCAAGAGAGCACGATGGGCTTTCAAAAACCCTAAACCCCAAGGTCGTCGTTCTGCCTCCCTCCTCCTCGACCCTACACCGCCCCCGGCTCGATAGAATTTGAATATTACAAATAGTGCTATAATATGTGTTCCATTTTATTTCGGGGCCTATTTGCCTTGACGACCGGAACCAAGACATCGCCAGAGGGAGAGCGTCGCTCTCGGGGCAGTTCCCGTACAACAAATACATCAGTGGCACCGGAACCAGTAACGTAGTTGTATGGTATGGGCCGATTTTGCATCCACAGAAATGCCCAAGAAACTCAAAGTTCGTTCTATTATACGATTCATCCCAGACGCCTGAACTCGATCCATTATTCTAGTTTCCTAGAAGGAGTATAAAAAGCAGTGGAAACATAATCGGGCTGGCTGCGTAAGCTCCCGGTCACGCCGAAGGATCTTTTGTGCCGTATATGGGGTGGGTTAGACTATTTTTACCGGCACTCGAGACCGAGCCTCCGCAGCAGTTGGACGATGAGCTCACAACGCATGGAAGATCGTGCGATAAACTCGCACCATGACCCAAAAGAGGATATCAAACTATATAAGGAGCTTTCCTTGTGTTATTGAACTCGAGCTGGCACGATGTGTCGCGACAGGGGGCCTATCGTTGCTAATGGTTTCATGTTGAGAGGGTCCATAGCACCTGCCTCCATAACTTATTCAGAGCGGGGCGCAGCTTGGAGCGGACGGATACCACATTCCTGGTTCAATAGTGGTATTGCAGTCGGATTTACGGTAGAAGCCGGAACCCCGCACGCTGGCTGGAAGGCGGACGAAATAGCCTCACTCCCCCGCAGGCCCAATATCTTGGAGACTTCTTTGAGGGAGATATCCTCTATAGCAACCTGGAATAGGGGCAGACATCTGTATAGAAACAAAGAAATTTGGTTCACTCGCATTCTGAACTTCTTGCTGTTTTTAACGCGTAGGCAGCAACCACGAATAGCAACCAGCGCACTGGTAGTAAAGTAAGGAAGGACGATGACCTACTGTATCTGCCTTATCGTGTCTGAAGTTCCTAGATATGGATTACAGCCCTGCTTAACCAAAATGAAACACGTAGGGTGGGTTCTTCGAACATCGGCACAATTGACTGCATGAATCGCTTTCCATGAGGGTTCGTCCCAGGCAGTAAAACGCAACGTATAGTGCCTTTCCGTTCAATCCGCTGTACCTGACGCATGGATGAAGCCACCTATTGCAACGCTCTTTCATACTTGCCGGATAATGCTCGATTCAATCTTCCTGGAGAGTGATCCCTTTTTACAACTAGGGCACTAGCAGAGGAGCTCTTTATCACGCGCATGTCGGCTAAAGGCTAAGTCTCCCTACCAGTTAGAGCTGTAAGACTTTACAACCATCGCTGGAGTTGCATTAGGAAGTCAAATTCAACTGCCAGAAATCTTGATTTTAGGTAGGTGGAGGCCTCTGACCTCGATTGACGTCCATTATGGTTAGATGTACGCTTTCCATCAGTACGGTTGTTTAGAAACACAAGGCTTACCCACTTCAATTATTTTGATACGCGTTTTGAAGCAGAAAACAGACTTCGTTGGTTGTTGGTTTCTTAGGACTTGAGGCAAGGCATCCCCTTGGTTCCCACCGACGCCACATGTTTACCTGCAAGTCATGACTTGTGGACCTAAGGCGGCACCCACACATACGCCCTCTATCAAATCAATCGAGGCAAGGAAAGGCTAAATTTCTTCTTTCACTTTGCCCGCCGACTCATTCTAATCAATTTATTCTCGTCCTTTCCCCCTCTTCTGCCCCTTGCGCCCATTACGTCTTTCGCACCATCCATACCACCTCACCAAGTTTCGCTCCGAAACAAACAACTATGAGCGTCTTCGCACGTTCTTCACCAGCTCATGTCAACCAAAACCACAAGCCAACGGTCTTCCCCGACGATCCCGATCGCTCCTCCGATCAACTAACAATCGAAGTCACTAGGCGCTCAATGAAGAAGCGAGGTTTGATGAACATACCATTTCGCCGACCTTCGGGGTGGTCTAAAGGGGCAGCTCGGGGCTCTCCTTCTGGGAAGGAGAACCCGTTTCAACCAAGTGGCGGTAAGTGCTCACCGACCCCAGGAGCTATAAGGACCCCGTGACTGATTGAAATTGAGGTTGTGTGGTTACCTTCGATCAGGACTCGTCCCATCTCCACACACCTGTGGCCCCGCCGCTCCTCCGTCCGCCGAACACCTCCACTCACCATCAGAGTGGGGCAACGCGTCATCTTGCACGTTTGCGGAGCCTAAGAAACATAGTTTTAATCTATTCAAGCGTGGTACAGTGAAGCGGAGGGATAGCATTAAGTCAGGAGGAGCCGGGAAAGCAGGTTCCACTAAATCTGGTCCGCAAACGCCTGCCCTATCAGATGTCAATGGCACACCCAAGATCTCATTTGATAAGAAATTGGGGGGGCATGAAGTTCAAACTCCACTCTCACATCCGCCTCCGCCTTTATTGACGCCCGTGTCTCCTGGGCCCAGTTCAACCCCTCCACTAAGAGCTGTCAAATCACCGACTCCCCAACGTCCTCCTCCCCCTTCCTTTGACCACTCGCTTCCACCTCTAATTCCTCGAGACTCTGTGGAACAAGGTCTTAATTCCTTAAGGCCTCGTTCAATGAAACAGAACGGTGGTGATAGGTCGACAACAGTGGAACCGGGTCAAAGCGAATCCCGTCCGCAGACGCCCGTGCTTTCAGATTTCGGTCCTGCACTCGAGACCTCCCTAGACGAACAATTTGAGCCACCGACCACCCACATTCCACTCTCAAATCCGCCTATGATCACGTCAGGGTTCGCCTCCCCCCTGCCTTCAAACCCATCAACTGACGTTGTCAAACGGCCAATTTCCCAAGGTCTTCCAAGAAAAGAAGTTCCATCACCACCAATGCATCTCCCAGCAGTCTCAGGAACCTCCGTACAACGCAGCCAGCCTCTCCATCCTCAGAACTCGACTCCGGGAGTTGACCCGAGGTCGTCTATGTATCAGGCCATTCACTCGACCATCGACTTTTCCGATCCTGATATGCTAGACTTGAATCTTCTTGGTGGGCTGTATCATGAGCATATTCCAGCAGCGGAAGAGCGGGATGTGTTTAATCCTGGGGACGACGCCGAGGGCCCTCAAGAATCGGACCGTGAGGGGAATGAGACAGAGACCGTTGGGGCGCGCGCAAAATCAGGGCATGGGAGCTCAAGGTCGTTTTCCGCGTTAACAAGGACGCTGTCGGGGGCGTTGTCGATTTTCGGTGCTGGGAGTGTTGGAGATACTTACTTTCGACTGCCGAAAAAACATCGTCGGCGTACGAGCCATAGTCCTTCCAACATAGTTAACCAACCAGAGGAGGTGGTTGAGACTGAGGAGAAGCGATTGGAAGATCTCCGCGAAGAGACCACTGTGGATGGACTTGGAGACGACGAGGATCGAGTTGTCGCGGCCGGGGGTAAAGAAACACCGACAGATCCGCTGGTTCAAGCATGCCCACCGGACCCAACACGCCTGAATTTTCCACTCTCCCCAATATATCCAATCTCACCGCCACTGTCGGCATTCCGCACAGAAACACAGAGCTTCTCTCTTAACTCGCCTCCGCTCTCACCCGTTTCTTCCCCAATCAGGTTTCCATCGCCTACGATCACGATGACTGCCCCAGAGGACTTTTCACGTTCAACCAAGCCCCCTGTTCCCCCTGCTCCACCGTCTCCAGCTCGAGCCATATCTTCTATTCTTCTACCAAGACGCAAATCACTCTCCGCTCGCCAAGCTTCTCAATCCAACGGGTCGACAGCAGAAGCTACTACGGGATCAACATCACCCAACGCAGATGAATTAGACACATCATACTCCACTTCGCTCCCGTCTCTTCAAGGCCACCCAAAGCCTGCTCCTCTCCCTTCACCACATCCTTCGTCTGTCCAACTCCAACCCCCCGCGACCCCCCCAAGCCCCAAAGTGCGCTCCCCTACCCGTAGCCTCGCCGGGAGGATGCGGTTGAAGTGGACTAGGAAGAAAGATTCCGGGAGTGTAGATAATGACGAACCGATTGTCAAGTCTCTAGATGAGGAGCTACCGAGGTACGCGCTCTACAACTTGGAAGATGTTTTGATTTACACGACTTCAAGTAGAACTGCTGGCACTGGGAGGCGTCTGATAGTCCCACCGGCATCGTCCAAAGACGATATCCCCTTTGAAGGCCACCAACTGCCCTCTCAGGTCACGACACCCCCGGGTCCGAAACCCACATCTCTACTGATCTTGGAGTCGGATGATAAAACCTTGGACTTATACAATCAACAGTCTGAACGTCTAGTGCGAGGTTTCCACTCGGAGCCGTTGAAACGGTCCAATACTGGTTCTGAGCGCCTAAGCTCGAAGCTCACTTCCCCGCCGAGACTATCGCTGAATACAACCCGAGCATCATTGGCGAGTTCAAATAGGAGTGATTTAACACCTTCTGTAGACGAGGATACTTCCTCATGGGCCCCACCTACAAGAGCAGATCCTGCTTTCCCACCGCCTTCGCCCCAACCGCCAGCAATTCCTCCATTTACCCCGGGACGACATACCCAGAGTTTACACGATAAAACTCTCCGTAGGTCGAAGAATATCCCTTGGCCAGATGCGGCCACTGGCCGATCACCTCGAACTGGGAACGAAACGCCTTCTTCAACAGTTTGGAGCGACAAGGAAGACTCTCCTGTGGCCACGACAAAGAACTCACCGGTGCCCGATACGAGAAGTTGGCCCGGGCCGGAAGAAGGATCGACCGACGGGCACCATGAACGATATGAACATTACTTATGTCCACCGATTCAGCACCCTCGCATGCCGGGTCTCCACTACAGACCTGCTTCGACAGACCTAAAACTTGAAACTACTTTGGTGCGGATTCCGTGATTTCCCCTGATGTCTAAACGTGTAACGAGCTTTTGGTTCTAAGCGATCAACCCTTGAGGACCTCGCCCACCTTTATGTCTTGCCCGATCAATGCAAGATACTTCCTAGCAGCGAGATTGGATTGGGTAGATACGGAGAGGTCTTTCTGGCGGAATTGAAAAAGAAATCTCAAAAACCGGTCCACGTTGCCATCAAAGAGCTCCGACCTGTTGAGACGCGAACTGTCCGCGGACGCATCGCCCTGGTCTGCAATATACTCACCTTATTTGCTTTTCTTTGAAGCTCACGTCATTTTTAGCGACTCGCAAGGGAACTCAAGATATGGGCCACACTAAAGCATCCCAATATTCTCCCGCTTATTGGTTACTATCTGAGTAAGGACTACGAGATCGCCCGATTCATTTCGCCATTCATGCCTAAGGGCAATGTCACTCAATATCTGGAGAGGACACAAGCTGGCTTACTTGATCGCCTGGACATTGTGGGTCTTTGGTCATTCCCTAGTACATCAGTAGCGCTTACATGCCACACAAAGATACGAGATATTACTCTCGGGGTGGACTATCTCCATAGCCGTGAGCCACCCATTTGTCATGGGGATTTAAAGCCGGCAAGCCTTTCTCGTTCCTAGCGGAGGGGAATAAGCTAACTAATTGAATCTGTAGACCAATATCCTCATCAACGACTCCTTCCGGGCTGTCTTGTGCGACTTTGGTTTGGCGTCGCTCATACAGGAATCGGGCATTTCATCTGGCCTAACAACATCTCGAACTATCAAAGGTTCTCTCAGATACATGAGCCCAGAGCTCTACATGAAGGAAAGTGATAATGTGAGGCATACACTTGCCAGCGATGTGTGGGCATGGGGGTGCACAGCGTTTGAAGTAAGTGATTCGGTGCCCGATCATAGCTGCTAGCAAATTTACCGGGTTTATTATTAGATAGTGACGGGCCACGTGCCGTACGAAGGAGCCACCATTGACGCTCAAATTATAGTGGCAGTTTTGCGGAGCGATCCTCCAGGCTCGATCAAAACCCTAACAAGTCAACTGCTCGATAATACCCCCACGGATACCTACCCAGCCTTATCTGGTTTGCCATACTATATATCAAAATGTTGGAATTTTGACGCAGAACAGCGTCCACGGATGTCCATCATTCTCCATGATGCTCTGCCCGAGTATGAATCCCCGCACTGACCTTTCCCCCTAAAGGGTTTGTCCCTTTCCGCTGTTATCTTCATTTGCCCAAGATTCCGTTCTCGTACAGCCATATCACGGTACCTTGGGACAGCTTGATCTTACTATTTAATTGTTGTCTTAGTTATTCTCTGCCGACGTTGCCGGTGATGGGGGGCTTCCGTGGCCGTTCAGCTTGAGGGGTTGGATCATTGGATAGCAGCGACGGCGGGTAGGGCAAACACATTGAGCGTGCTAGGCGTAGCATGTTAAAAGACGATTCAAGCTCTTCTATTATGATCCTGTTGTTTTTATGTCACCAGGCTAAAAATTGAATTACCATACTATATGCGTCGGATAGAGTTGTCTGGTGCTGGTAGGAATAGGTTGGTATGGGAAACTAACGATTCTCGCCCTAGTGAACGTCGCGAAGCCTATGGACACCACCTGCAGACGCGTGAACACGTGTTTACAGGGTGGGTAATATACAGGCGGGAGCGATGGATCATACGTCGCGCCTCCCCGAGGCTCCTTGTGACCGAACTCCTGTCGGTCGCCGAATCGCGAGCGGGATAGATATCTGTCCCCCCGCACCTCGACGTCCCTCGGCAGTCTGCCCGCGCGAGACATGGAAGGGCTCGTTTTCTACGCGAGCCTCCCTTGGCGACCACCTCGTCACGGTTACCGATACCGGCTGAGAACTGTCTGCAATACTGTATTTTTCGCTACGTGGGAGATAGAATGAAGCCATTCGCTGTTCGCGCTTAGTACTCCATCGAGAGACTGGGCTATTCCCGATGCGAGGCCTGGTCCAACCGGAGAGAAGCTCACCAAAGACAGACCGTATCGAAAGATTGAAAGTGTGTTGCGTTGGATGCCGAAATAAACACAGGGTCCAACCTATGACGGAGTGCTTCCTATCGGAGGTTTGGCTGTGTTAACATGTTGTAGCACAGCCACATACTTATTTAGATCAACTTGTTGGAGTCAGATAATGATCACAAGACTTCCTATGTTTACTATAACAAGCCTTCATTTCTTGTGCCTGGCCGGATAGTGTCCTGAACGATTAAATGGGTTTCCCGGTTCTTCGGGGCTCCGGGGCCGGTTCCAAGGCTGATGAAGGTCCGCTGAAGCCCAGGGTGGGGAGTGGTGTCGGAATGCTAGCTAGCCCTCAGTAGTCGGATTATCTGGGCATCGGTGCTGGCTTGTTAAAGTTTGAATGTCCACCGACGATCGAACCTCGGTAAGTCCGGCTGCCACACCCAAGATCAGTAATGTGACACCTCTTCCTACTACAATGCAGACCCAATATGAGAACGCCGATTAATAATGTTCCATGATTCGCGATAAGCTTTGGTGCCGCTCAGGAAACTCTGCAGCGCGAAGCTACGAATGTAGCCCCTCCCACGTCACTCTGTTTACCGGAGACACCATTTGACATTATTTGAAAGCCCGGTATCACGTACTCTGTAGTATCACAGGTGTTAGTCACCGATTCCAGAAGAAAGGTCTCTCTCCAAAAACCACGGATGGGCTGTATTCGACCAGAGTGCAGGAGCGTTGAGGACTGGTAAGGAGGCTACATGTCTGAAACATTTCCGGTTTACCTATGGCTATATAGAGAGTGTGTTCGTTATTGCTAACGGAGCCCACCTTATCTTATGTATATACCCGATAATAGTTTTGTTCTTACGGTCCCCAGAAATCTAACAAATGAGCAATCATGGTGATTCAGTCCCGACTGGAGGTGGGCCCTACAAGCTCATACTCAGGTGTGTCTCACTGCGCATGCAGAGTTCCCGAGAACCGGGTTTATCTGTTGGCGGAGAGCTGTAGTCGAATGCAAGCAATATTGCTTTGTCATCTTTGAGAGATCAAATACATACAAGAAGTCGAGTGGGAGAAAACATGCCGGAAGAATCAGGGAGCATCATTTGATCCACCATTGTCCAAACAGCAATATTCGTTAATGTCACAAAACCTTATCAGTTCCCTCACGATGAAAATCGCCTCCGTCATTTGGCCAGCAACTGGGAAGAAACCCACGACTAGTCTCTGCTCTCGATAGCATCGGTTTCGGATAGGGGAAGCATCTGACTATAATCGTCACTTTCGGGGGATGTTTGTATTTGCCAGATCGGTCGGTGGGTCTCCACCACAGTGCCTGTGGCACTGTTTGAGTAGCCTCCTGGGATAAGAGAATATGAAAAGACAGATCCTCTCATTCCTGGTTGGTTGCAAGGTTATCTGAATCAGTCACCCTCTTTTATATCTGATATTATGCCTGTTGCCATCAAGCTCCACCGGCCCGAACTCAGCTGGTAGAGTTCCGCCAGGGCCGAGGTACTGCTTGCCCCAATCAAGAACTCAATCAAAGGCAGAAGGAATGCCAGGAGAGAAAGCACCAGACTTCGATGGGGAAGCCTCAGTACATTGGATGCAGCGCTGGCATGCGCAATTTGCTTGCATGTTCCCCTTCTCCGTAGAAGGCCACAACTTTCACACTCCAATGATACCGTGGTTCCTGGAGCCTTGAGGTTATTAAGCCCTTAACCTCTATTGTCCCTCACCTCCCCCCTTGCACCTCTCAATCTCGGCTAACGAGCAGGGACGCGTGTTAAGTGTCATTGCGTTTCGCCGACTAGAAACCGCTCTCTAGACCTGTCAAATATCGCCTATTCTGCTATCCGTTTCCCCTCCCTTCCGTCAGCCACCCAACTCCTAGCCTTTCAAGTCACCATGATGGGCTTATTTTCTAGCCCAAAGAACGACCGCCTTGTACAGACCCAAGACGCTCACTCTCCCTCTTCTTCTACGACGCCCCCATCACCTAAGGCAAGACGAGAAGCATCAGCTGATAAGTTCGGGGAACCTCTAAAGCCAAAGCAACGCGCTTCATCCTTGGGCGGTGAAGTGTCCCCACTTTCCAATCAACAGCAGGAATTTCGGCCACAGGGACTGCCTTCAGCATCTCTAGAGCGAAGCCCCTCGCAGTACCAGCAACAACAGTCAAAAGCACAAAGTTCTGAGGGTAACGCGACTTCATCTGCAGGAGTGTATTCGTGGTCTATGCATCATATCGCCATCCAGCCCATATCGACTCTCACCCGCCACCGAATTCCGCACACGCAATCTCCTTCGCCATTCCCTCGATTTGGCCACTCGATATCTCCCACCTCAACAGCCAGCGGCGAGCTATTTCTCTTCGGTGGTCTTGTCGAAGGACAGCTAAAAAATGACCTATACATCTTATCAACGAGGGATTTCTCGGTTTCCTTAATTGAAACCAAAGGCAATCTCCCACCGCCGCGGTTGGGACATGCGAGCGTGTTAGCCGGTGGAATGTTGATTGTTTGGGGTGGGATCACCACGAAGGACCTAAATGAAGCAGAGGACGATGCGCTGTACTTGTTAAATTTGGGGGCGAAGGAGTGGACGAGGGTGGCTACGTCTGGACCGGCACCACAAGCGCGGGACGGCCATGGCGCCACCATGTACAGAAGCCTCTTCTTCATTTTTGGAGGAAAGGCAGGTGGCGTATTTTTGAATGATCTATGGGTATTTGACCTTAGTTCTCGTGAGCATTGACTTTTCGTTCCCTTCTTTTCGGAGGTCTCATTTTGACCTGGACGGTCTGCCTGCTGAGCTCACTAGACCCAAGTTGGCACCAATACACTTTCGCTCCCGGATCAACAGTACCGGCCCCTCGAGCAGGTCACGTCTGTGTTACCCATGGCGACAATATATACGTGTATGTAGATTCTCTTTCGTATTCGAAACACCTTATTCACTCGGTACTTCCTATCTGCCCTCAAGGTTTGGCGGAATGGACGGCAGCTATCTCTACAGCGACACGTGGTGCTTTGACATTGAATCGTCCACATGGCGAGAATTAAAAGTCAAGGGGTTTGTACCTGCCCCGCGTCAAGACCATGCAGCAGCTTTGGTTGATGGCATGATGTATGTCTTTGGCGGGCGCGGAGTCGACGGAATTTTAGGTGATTTAGCGGCGTTCAAGATCTCTAGTACGTGTTGAGGAGAAATCAGATATCTTTAACCCAACTTCTAATGGACTGGCCCGGTTTCTTAGTGACGCGATGGTACAGGTTTCGGAATATGGGACCTTCTCCGACCAGACGCTCAGGTCACGCCATGGCCACCTCCGGTACTCAAGTGTTTGTACTTGGAGGAGAGTCGCTCACAGCCGAGAAGCCCAAGGATCCTAGTATAATCCATGTACTTGATTGTCGTGAGTTTCTTCGGAGCTCAAAACTTGGAGCTTGTATCTCGATTTGTTATGATTATGCCCTTTTCTCATCCGCATTTATCATTTTTAGGTCATATCAATTACCCATGGGTGAAACCACCCCGTACCCGCGGCGCACGAAATAAAGCTTCAAGCGGACTTGATTTGAACTTTGCGTTTTCGTCTCAATGGTCTTCGGGCAGGACCTTTGTAGCGTTGGGAAACTCTGTTGGTAGCACGGGCGGTACGACGCATCTTGAAACCAGTCATCAGCGGTTACCAATAGCTCTTGAAGATGACGATGAATGGGTAGAACAGGATGATGAGGATTGGTTACAACAGCAGGAGGATGATGAGGAGGAATGGTTACAAGCCTACGAAATGACTGAAAGGTCAGTGCTCCCCACTACCGGATCAACAGCCGCCACCACAACCACAACCGAATTTATTAACTCCTATATCGTGTATTAGCCCTCCACAATCACCGCCTCAACATCCTCATGTGAGGGATTTCAGATCTTCACCTACTCATCCCGCTTTAGTGGTTAGCGGAGCGGCGGAAGGGGATTCCACCCAAGTCAACCTTTCTACTAAAGCAACACAAAGCGAATATGAAACCATCTTGGTGAGCACCCCAGGATGTATCATGGCTTACAATTGCATAACGAGCTCTTGATTCACAGCAATCTGCCCTCGGCGACCTTACCCACCTCTCTGTCCCGCCGTCTCGACTGACTATAATGGATAGCACCCAGATAGGATGTGGGAAATACGGAGAAGTTCTCTTGGCGAAATTGGTCGGGTCCTCCCAAGCACCTATTCTTGTTGCCGTCAAAGAGCTTCGGCCAATTGAAACAAGAGGCGTCCGCCAGCGCATAGCCTTGGTTCGCACTCCAACTACTTTATTTATGTTATTTGATCGCTCACACATTATTTAGCGTCTCGTAAGAGAACTCAAGATATGGGCCAAAGTGAGCCACCCCAATATTCTCCCATTGGTTGGTTACTATCTCAGCGAAAACTACGAAATCGCTCGGTTTATCTCGCCGTTCATGATAAACGGAAATGTATCGCAATATCTCGGGAGGGTGAAACTCGGCGTACTTGGGCGCTTGGATATTGTGGGTTTCCCCCCTCCCTGGTGTAAAGTCTAAGGAGAGCTCACAGTTCGCACAAGATCCGAGATGTCACCGCAGGAATGAACTATCTCCATAGCTGTAGTCCACACATCTGCCATGGGGACCTAAAACCGGTAAGACACTCTCTTCACAAGGAGGGGAAACTCAACTAAACCGATCGATTTATAGCCCAATATTCTCATTAACGACACCCTTCGAGCTGTCCTGTGCGACTTTGGCTTGGCGACATTTATTCAAGAATCCGGCATCTCATCCGGTCTTACAACATCTCGATCGATCAAAGGTTCTCTGCGATACATGAGTCCAGAGCTCAGTTTAGTGGATGATGCAAAGCATACTCTTGCAAGCGATGTCTGGGCGTGGGGATGCACCGCTTTTGAGGTAGGGAATCAGTTCTCTAGATATTCTAACCGACTTATCTGTTTCTTTATTAGATAATCACTGACTGTGTTC
Source organism: Tulasnella sp. 417 (assembly GCA_019633465.1). Lineage (NCBI taxonomy): Eukaryota > Fungi > Basidiomycota > Agaricomycetes > Cantharellales > Tulasnellaceae > Tulasnella > Tulasnella sp. 417. The sequence goes on along the minus strand of WSTY01000477.1, from coordinate 1,374 downwards.
CATACAAACGAGCCACCAAAGATACCACAGTCCTCTTCGCCATCGTGCAGAAGGAACCCCCTGGCTCAATTGACACCCTGATGAGCCACATGCCTCACAGTACCTCTTCGACTATCCCACCAGCGATCCAGGGTTTGCAACACTACCTTCCACTGTGTTGGAACTTTGATGCGGAACAGCGCCCACAAATGACTAGCATTTTGAGAAACCTGTTCCCGCAATGATCCATCGCACTAAAGGTACCCTCTGAAGAGCCCGAAGCTGCTACTGTTATATGAACCTTTTCTCTGAATAATTACTACTGTTGTTGGTGATGGACGATCGCTTCCTGTCTAGTCCAAAATAAGCTTGGAGTTCGGTCGAAAGGACGTTGGGTGTCGGATGGATTTCCATCAACTGATGTGTACGAAAGACGGAAAGAAATTTGGTGGTGGCCGTGCTATTATAAGACAGAGTGATCGGCATCGGTTCAATTCTCGTGCCTTTATAGTTTCTTTGGTCTCAGGCGGCAACGTATTCTCGGTCAGAAAATGAAGGTTGGTGGTGGTATCCATTGGCCACTGAGGTCACGTAGGGCTTAAACTTGCCTCGCGAATGCTCAGTCGGAACCTTAGCCCTCACGCATAAGATCGAGGATACATTGCATACACTCTATTGAATCATTAATCTTTAGTTAAGTGAATCATTTTCGTTTACTGCTATCTTAAAGCAGTGGAATCCTGTCTATGTTCGCAATTCTAGAAAAGGACCGGCGCCTGCGCCCCAAGACGCTCGGGGCGGCACAGTCTCTCCCCTGTTGCAGGCATCCAAATTCGGAGCGGGAAGTCTGATTTCGGAGGCCTTTGAAGAAATGCTTCACATGTTCTGCCTGTCAGGGGTCACCTGACCCCATTTCCGAAAATGGGAAGAGCTCCTTATCTAAATTTGCCTACCGGCCCGCGTCCACCCCAAGCACTAAGAGTTGGAATTACCTTGATAGGAGTATTCTTTCGCGCTGCACATTATCACAACCTCTGGTGATCTCCACAGGAGCTCATATCGACCAATCATGGTTAGGCGTGGTTGTTCCCAGCACCTCACCCAGAGGCCACGCGGAAACCGGCAGGCAGGCAATCGGGCGAGGCGCAACTTCGGCTGAGCGAAATCACGAGAAGCAAACAAGCATCCTCCCATTTTCCTCGAACGCACTCAAGCCACGCTTTAACCTCCCCCTCTTCACACTAAAGGCCTTGTTAGAATTCCTAAATAGACGAGGGGGGCAGGCCAAATCCTAAATCCCAAGGTTTACGCCTCCTTCCCCTCCTCCCCTCCCCCCTTCCTCGACCCTTTTCCCATTCTCCCCCCTCCTCCTTCCTCCCTCAACCTCACCTCTTA
>WSTY01000476.1:0-18818 GCA_019633465.1 Tulasnella sp. 417 | reverse complement strand
CGCACGAGATTCACTCTCGGATCGGCAATGACCTGGGTGCCGCAAACGCCTTGCAGAACCTTGGGAAGTGTTACCTCGACAATCCCGATGGCCAGGAGGCGGAGAAACACTTCAGAGAGGCACAAGCCATGTACTCCACCATCGGCCATCATCAGGGGGTCGGGAACTCCCTTGTAAGCATAGGAATGCTGTTAACGCAGCACGGCCAACATGAGCAAGCTCAATCATCGCTTTCCCAAGCTCTTTCAGCATACAACCGCGCTGGCTCACGCTTTGGCCGGGCGCGGGCCCTGTCTGTTCTAGCTCAAACGTACCTAATGACTGACGATTATCTCCGGGCCGAGGAATCTCTCCATGAAGCTCTGACAATTAGTATCCAGTTCAGGGATGATGGGCTTCAGGCCAATGCTTTGGCAACATTTGCACAAATGTTTCGCGACCCGTACACTTACAGCGTGACTTTGGCGGCGCCACTCCAAACCGGACCTACTGTATGTGGGGGAATTGGTGATGACCTTAGGCGCGGGGCTGCTCTCCACGACCTGGGCCGAGGGTTCCTCGTTCAACAAAAATATAGGCAAGCCGAGGACTCTTACTCCCTTGGCCGAGCCCTCTTCTCCCGCGCAGGTGACGGCCGTGCCGAAGCATCCGCGTTGCGAAGCCTTGGTACCTTGTACAGCCTCCAAGGGCAATTGGAACTGGCGGGAAAATGTTTCACCCGAGCACGCAGCGCCTCCGTCGGTATTTCTGACCACGATGGTGAAGTCATGGCTCTGGGATGTTTGATGGGAGCATGCCTTCTCCGGGGCAATCTTGCTGGATTGAGGTCATACTGCATGGAGGCCCTCAAGATTTACGACCGAACCCAGTGGTCTGGGAGCAACATTTCTTCCGCCTCCTGACGAACGGTTTCCCGACCGGTTAACCGTATCGCGTGCTAGATTAAAGAATGCAGACCAAGTGAGTACCAGTTAAACAAGACATAGGAAACCCGCTCACCCTTCTGCCCCGACATTTTCAGCCTATTGTTCAGTCAGCCAATATGTCTCAGCTTGTTTAATCCGACTTCTATGTCTACGTATACCCAACTCCATCTTCATTTGTATCTCCTTGTTCGTTTGTCCCTCAACCTCTCTCGTGTCTGGAACCTTTCGTTACCCGTCGTCCGCCGTTCCCGCCCGACGTACTTGTAATTTATTGGACTTACGATCCTCAAAAACATAGTAGGTCAATTAAGCCGTCATATGCATGTTCGATGTCTCCTAGGCATCTCCGTATATCATCGAGTGCAAGCTGCGCACGACGGGCAGCCTGACTATATGGAGCCTTCTGGTTACGGTGAACTGATCCCTTTAAACCATCCTGAGATACAAAGCACTTGATAACTCAACACCCTATATGGTGCAGAAGTAGAGCGCCGAACGAGAATTCGCCATAGATAAAGCCGAGGAGGATAGGACTTCATGATTCCTCACCTCGTGACGGATTGCGATCACAACGGATGATGTCGTTATCGCAAGCTCTTCCCGACTTCCTTCCCCTCGGATCTGGAAGTTCGGTGCGGGAAAGGTTTTCATTTAACATGCTGTATACCTTGTGGCTGCACCGCGAACTTGTGGCGTCCACGGAGTGTCTACCGCGCTGCGAATGCTCCAATCCCAGCACCTCGAGAAAGTAAAATCACCTAAGAATCAAATAATTGACCAATGAAATTTCACACCAAGGATAAAAGATGCAGGGCGAGATTATAGAGCCGTGCCGGGCTGACGCGGTGTGAACCTTCCCTACATCGCCTACACCCACAAGCAAAACCGACTATCGCGACAGGGGCGGGGATAGCAATCTGCTTCGATGCGTATTGCTGTGAGCTCCGCGGACTGCCCGAAATGTAACCCCACAACGAAAACCGCGTTTCCGGGTGTCGGGGATCTAACATTCGACGTCCCGTCTGGTCAGCTCGTCGAATTCCCGTAGTGGGTCCCGGTCTGAGTATTACCCTGACCATGAGGTCGATAGACTGTTCTACTTCCGGGAAGCGACCCGAAGTGTAAGGTGATCAAGTTGCGGAGTTGTGTCATGTGCGCGGGAATGGGGATGTGGACCGACTCGGAAGCGAGGCCGTCAGAGGAGTGGATGTTTTGCACATTGGCCCTGGATCGTGCGACGCCACGAGGATTCTGACCAGAGACTCGAACAATCGCTCTAGAGGCTGTATTGTATGGATGGCTAGGGCTTATGTCTGTATAAATGACGGAGGGAATGTGCGAGAAAGGGGAAAACGGTGTTCATGTCTCGCAGCGATGTGAGGTGAAAGACTCTTGGCAACAACGAAAAGCCGGCTACATAGTGTGAACACTGTCCATATGCCTCACATCTAGTATACTCTAGTGCATTCCAACTTCGCGGTCTGTGAGCTCCTTGTGGCGGATCACCAATTCAATGCAGTGCGGTGCCTGGTCCTTTGTTTGCTTCCATGGCTGAGCGATGTGCGTGCCTGAATCTCAACCTAAACTGGCGACCCACCAAGCGGACACCAAGTCCCCCCAGGCACTGCACTTTGCTTGCCCCACTCTTTCTGGTGTAGATGGTCGCGAACCGCTCACTCGCCTCCGATGCCTGCGACTGCTACGTCCACTATCAACTCCACCTCATGCAAACACGTCTCGTTAACTTCCAGCTCAAAGCGCACGACAAAATCAAACACAGCTCTCCTTCAACTCTCTGAGTGTAGTTCAGAACACATCTGCGGCCCCTGAAGGTCGCTACTACGACTGGCCTTGCTGGATGTCGAGTTCGAGCAGCACACGCAGGACCGGGGTCAAGGATACCAGCGATGGTGGGATGGCCATGTGCCCAGCCTGAACGTATCCTGACAGCTATTTTCCTAACTTTGAAGGTCGTGCTTCCTTAGGATACACATCATATCACGATGGGTTCGTTGGACGGCTCTTACCACTCGTGAGCGCAGTCTCGATTGACCGAGAACGGCCAACACTTCCATTTCGACGAATCGATCGACAGCCCAAAGTGCGTGATGTAACTGCGGCTTAATCAAAGCTGTGAGTGTGAGCACTACTTTGTCCCAAAGCCATTGATCAGAGGCTTTTCGTGATTAACCGCCAACGTCCACCCGTACCTTACGGATCTTTCTATACTCTAGGCTTCGCAGCAACAGCGACGTCGCTTAAGCAAGCTCGCACCCTCATTCAATCCCAACAGCACTTAACCACGTCATTCTCGAAAAAGACGGGAGGAGGAGAAGAAACAAACAGCTTCCATCGACTGACCAGAGGTGCCTCGAGCGGTCTCGCTATCCCCCAGGGACAAATTCCCTTGTAATTCGAACACGAGCGTCGCGAAGCAAATTCGGGTGAACGATCGACTTTGGGACCATGTAGGCCACCGAGATCTGCCGCTCTGCTTCATCCGAAAGACGGTATCACGGCCAAAGAGAAGTTCTCATCGCTGTGACGTTTTCTAGATTTTCGTGAGTGTTGCTTGCAATCGAGGTCCGGTCCGCGCCCACAAACTTATGCTTTGCAATTTCAGACATCCAACGAATCAAAATATCTCCGTCTTCAGGCCACCTTCCTCCGCTCTCTCGGCTGCACTTTCCGCGCTCCAATCGCTAGCCGCCGACATCGCCCCTCCTTCTTCCAGCAGCAGGACCACCTCTTCTAGCTCTCTAGACAACCCGAACTCGCGACCTCACCATGGAAAACCCGTCTTTGCTTAACTGGCCTGCTTGCTTCATTCGCGATCGCTGCGTCGGCGGTACGAAGAACACCGCACCTGGTCACTCCACGGCTCTGGTTGGCTGCAGCAGAAGAAGTCGAGGAGTCTTTCGTTACTCTAGGAAGATCTCATTCGGGGAAAGGCGTCTCGCTGTTTGCCGCGATGAACGTGACGATAGGACGCGCTTGTCTTTCGTCGAGCGATTCGGAAAGCGGAGTGGCGAACTGTCGGTGGAATGGGGCGCCTCCTGGCACGCGATCGTCACGAGAGGCTCAGATCACGACTTCCTCCGCCCTCGATATCCAAAATCAACAAATGGAACCGATAGAGAGAGGCTTATTCTTGAGAGACGAATGGTTGCTCTGGGCATGTAGACGAAGGCGGGGAGAAGTTTTCGACATCGCCCAGTCTTCCTCTCCTTCAACGAAAACAAACTCCGGAGAACTATGGGGAGACGTAGGAGGGTTGGGTAAGCATTTTCTCTGACGTTTCTCTCTTCTCCTGTGTTTGAGGGCGGGATGACTCACTTTTCGTCTATGTTGTCATCTCAGTGCCAAGCGATCGGGCGGCTGAACGTCTCACCGCTGCTTCCACCCTCCTTCATACACAGACGAATGGTCAGCCGCACCAATCGACAATTCAGACTCCGGAAGCAAAACAAACTCCACCTCCCGTCGAGCGCTAGGACGAGTCGCGCCTTCTCCACCCAACAGGTTGATTCCCTCGTTTGCGAGCTGACGTGCTCCGCGGCCTGAAGCCCTTTACAAGCTGTCGACCACCGACACCCCAGCAAACGCTCAACCTCACCGGGTTGGATCTCTTCTTTGAAAACTGGACCGGTCCCACCCACTTCGAAGGCAATCTCGTCCCAACTTCATGGGTCCAATCGGACGTCGGATGTTCGCCGCTCGCCGCTCGCATCAGTTCCACCACAGGACTTGTATCTGGACGGCTTGGTCGCCTCGTCCAATGCCTTGAATAACGTGCAGGATCCAACCCCGGCTCTGGGAGAGGGAGTATGCTGCCAAGTTCAAGGTAAGTAGAGGAGGCGGGACGACGGGGAGCTGAATGAAGGTGGTGACGTGCGCGAAGGTCGCTGGGCGAAGAGACAGGGAGCTCGGGCTAAGCTATGAGGCTGATGTACTCGAAAGCGAGTGAGCCTTGGGGGGTTGATCATGCCGATCAATGTAGCCGACACTGATCACGCCGCTAACACCCTTACTCTGCTCACGCCCCGATGTACAATGTAGTATTCCTTTATCTCCAATAACAAGATGTACACTTCCGCTCTAGCACATGAACCGCAAATTAACACGCATTAATCGTGGCGCGGTAAAACTTGTCGGATGTTCTGGAATCCTCTAACCGCACCCCGGGTTCTTTCCCCCTTTCCAGGCGTTTGTGGTTTCATGCCTTGTTCTTATAGTCATAGGTGTAACGTTCCATTGGTACGATACATGTCTTCTATAACATCTACCGTCTTTCGATGACGGTGGGGATCACATCAGGATACGTGGAGGGCAATGGGACCAATTCCCCACCGCCCGCAGACCGGAGTTCATCTGTTTGTTCAACTGTCATACCTCTAACTATCCTTCTATTTTCACCTTGTCACGATGGTCTCTCATGTAGAAATCGGATATGAGCACCGGGTTGTAGGAGGAGTTCCGGGCTCATCTTTGACCTCGGAATAGGGACTAGTGGGGCATCGCTCAACCCGAGTATAGAACAAGTCGGCTATATGCAATTCAGTCCCCGCTCCTCGAACAAACAGCGCAAGGTGATCCGCCCATCAAAGTCTTCTGGGAGGTTTGCTTTTACAGAAGTCACAGCACTTATTTCAGACTGTTTGTATGGAAAGGTTTGGCGCTGAACGATCGAGGAAACACTGTTTGTTTACGAGAACAAAATAAGCCCCTCACAGTCCAGGCATGCTAACCTTGCACCGCAATCCCTGGCCCGGGAGCGGCCCCAAAAGCCAACGAGGCTATCTATGTCTCCGCCCTCTCTCTTGGGGAGTGGAATAAACCGGAAACCGGTCGGTAGAAATAATGTAGCGGAGTGGTTGGTGCTTGGCAGCCGGCACCGGTTTGGCTGTATCGCCACAGTACCGCGAAAGTGCCTCTTGGAGGAAATGAAGCACGTCTTTGCCAGAATCGTCACCATGTTATTTCCCTCTCTTGGATATTGGGGTTGGGGATGCTATTTGGGCCGTTGCGGCAAGCAATATTCCATTCAACGTTCGAAAATGATAAACGCTCGTCAAGACAGTGTGAGGCCCCTATGGAAATTTGGAAGTGCCATCGTTTTAAGTCTAGAATTCACGCGACTCTCGCCTGTATTCTTCAGGATTGATTGTTTTACTCGGTTGGCGTGCGAACGGTTCGAATGGCGCCGGAAGCAAAGTCGAACAAAGCAATGCGTCCAATCAGAGTGTTCTAGACGGTCCCCGCCCTCTCTTGCACATTTGGAGCAAGCCTTGAGACAGAAACCTCTAATGACCCTTCGAAAACGAAACTTTGTTTTGGATTCCGGAGAATGAGATCCCAGTCTAGCGAAGCGCCTGATCGCGCAAACCGATTCCGGTTAGGACCACCACGGTAATGCTTCTCTACGAAATTCTGCGGAAGAAACCAAGTTATGGGAGAAGGAGGCGGAGACTATAAAATCGAACCTGTACCTGAGTAGGTACAAAGGTGAGTGGCTGTCACACGTTTCATTCTATATAAAGCTGAGGGTACGTTTACCTTGGGCTTGAAAGTGCACCAACCCGCTAGGGACCGCTTCGTCTCATCTTCCCTGACCACCAAGCCTTGCAGGGTTCGTGAGTTTAATCCACGCTGCCACTTCTGTCTTGATCATATTCAAGTGCCTCTGGCTGGACTTGGCATGGAGAAAGACCAGACAGCCAGGCCCGTGGATATCCCAGACCCCTATACCAAAACTGTGAGCCCTCTCCGTGGATGAGCTGCTGAAATAACAACTGAAGGATAAGCTTGGAGCGGAAGATTCTCAACGGGATACCCACACAGCGAATCGATCCAAGAAGAATCAAAACGACAGATAGCAAACCGGCTGGCAAGGGCGGACATGCTACCGTGGTTATTGGAACTCTCATTCCTCCTGAAGAAGTCCGGACCTGGATCTCAGAACAATCCCCGAATTATCTTATTGAAGCAAAATACGCAATAAAGAAGCTCGAATGGAATCGTGGAGAGGCCGATGAATCAGAGAAGCTTTTCAAGGTGAAAGGGACATCTTGAAAGTTTATCCTGCCGTTCTGACTGCGCCTATCAGTTATTCGTCAACGAGCTGAGCATAATGGCGGAGCTCTCACATGATAATATCATCCAACTCGTCGGGTTTGTCGAAGACATGGAGAAAGGCGATGCTCGGATCGTTTTGCCTTGGGAAGCCAACGGAAACGTTCGCGAGTTTTTGCAGACGGGGGAATGGGACATCCCCGAGCGTATCTCACTCGTGGGTTCAATCAAGGCACAATGAAATTTAGGGTTCTGAGCCGTTATTGGGGTAGATTGAAGACGTGGCTCGAGGGGTGGAGTACTTACACACCAGACAACCTCCAATTTGCCACGGGGACCTCAAGTCGGTGAGTTGGTCGAAATTTTGCCTCCAAGAAGCCCCAAGCTAATCAACGTGCCGCCCAGTTAAATATCCTGGTCAACTCATCTTACCATGCGGTGATCACCGACTTTGGATCGGCCCGGAAAAAAGGAACCGCCGACATGAATCAACAGGATTCGTCGGCGGGACCTTGCCATGAGACTAATGCCGAGATGAATAAGGACTCTAAATACCCGCACGTCAAATTGAACCAAAACACATTGGAGCTAACCTTAACGGGACCAGGGTTCTCCCTCCGATGGACTGCCCCTGAACTGCTGAAGGAGGAAGATCCAGACTTACCCAGCGACGTATGGGCTGTTGGGTGGATTTGTTGGGAAGTGAGCACGTTATCGGCTAAATGATGGTTTGGAAAGTGTTTGATCATGCGTTTGGCTTTTTCCAGATTGTCACAGGCAAGGTACCCTTTGAAGAGCTTCAGCGCGAGGCGCCCATTGTAGAGCGCGTTATGTCAGGAAAACTACCAGATATCCGGAAGCAAGGCGAACTATCACCCGTCCTCCAACTTTGCGCTCTCATGTCAAACTGTTGGTTCTCAAATCCGACAGAAAGAATAGGTGCTTCTAAGCTTCGGCGAACGCTCAGCTTGATGGTTAGTCCGTTGAAGGGGGAGTAGGGAGTTAACTTCTAACTGAGAATACAACCAGCCGTCCATAAAACCTTCAAAGTCCAGCGCTGGCGGTGGAAAGGTGCGTTCCGCCCAACTGCTATATCAGCTAGGCGAAATGTATCGTCTCCAGGATGATAGGGCGAAAGCAGAGTCACACTACCAGGGTGCTTTGAGTGTTGCTTCACAAACACAAAATATGAGGACTGAGGCGAACGCGTGGCTTGGCATGGGATACTTGTATAGTGTTCAGTTTCGGGAGAAAGAGGCAGAAGAGGCGTTGAGGAAAGCGTACAAGATCCACTCTCGCATCGACAATGGCCAGGGTACCGCGAACGCCTTGCATGGTCTGGGAGAGATCTATCGTGCTCAGTCGAGACATCGGGAGTCGGAGGAGGCGTTCCGGAAAGCGCACGAGTTTCACTGCCGTAGTGGCACGAACCTGGGTGCCGCGAACGCGTTGCTAGGTCTGGGAGAGGTCTACCGCGCTCAGTCGAGGCATCGGGAGTCGGAGGAGACGTTGAGGAAAGCGCACGACATTCACTCTCGCATTTGCAGTGACATGGGCACCGCGAACGCCTTGTTATGTCTCGGAGATCTCTATATCGTTCAGTCGAGGCATCGGGAGTCGGAGGAGGCGTTGAGGGAAGCGCACGACATTCACTCTCGCATCGGCCATGAAGCGGGTGCCGCGAACGCGTTGGCTGGTCTAGGAGCGAGCTACCGTGCTCAGTCGAGGTATCGAGAGGCGGAGGAGGCGTTCAGGAAAGCGCACGACATTCACTCTCGCATGGGCGATGAAGTGGGCACCGCGAACGCGTTGAATGGTCTGGGAATGATCTACCGCGCTCAGTCGAGGTATTGGGAGGCGGAGGAGTCGTTGAGGAAAGCCCACGAGATTCAGTCTCGTATTGGCAACGAAGTGGGTACCGCGAACGCGTTGCATGGTCTGGGATTAACCTACAGCGCTCAGTCGAGGTATCGGGAGGCGGAGGAGGCGTCGAGGAAAGCGCACGAGATTCACTCTCGCATCGGCAATAATCTGGGTACCGCGAACGCGTTGGATGGTCTGGGATCAATCTACCTCGCTCAGTCGAGGTATCGAGAGGCGGAGGATGCCTTGAAGAAAGCGCACGAGATTCACTCTCGCATCGGCAATAATCTAGGTACCGCGAACGCGTTGGATGGTCTGGGATCAATCTACCTCGCTCAGTCGAGGTATCGAGAGGCGGAGGATGCCTTGAAGAAAGCGCACGAGATTCACTCTCGCATCGGCAATGACCTGGGTACCGCGAACGCGTTGAATAGTCTGGGAGAGGTCTACCAGACTCAGTCCAAGGACCAAGAGGCGGAAAGCTGTTTCACGGAAGCACGAAACATGTACTCCCTCGTCGGCAATGATCTGGGAACTGGGAACACCCTTCGAAACCTGGGAATGCTGTTCAGCGACCGGGGTCAACACGAAGAAGCCCAATCATTGTTCCGCCAAGCTCTTTCAGCATTCAATCGTGTGCGCTCCTGCCTTCACCGAGCACAGGCAATTTCTCTTCTGGCTGGAATCTACTTCAGCAGGGGCAATGATCTCCAGGCAGAGGAATCTCTGAATCAAGCTCTAATAATTGCTATCCAGCTCAACGAAGACAGGCTTCAGGCGCCTCTTTTGACACTTTTGCCACTAATATTTAGTTCTAAATCAAGATACAGCGCGACTTTGGCAGCGCCACTCTACACTGGAGCTGCATGTGAGCGAACGGGAGATGACATTCTTCCCGGAGCTGCTCTCCATGACCGGGGAAAGGCGTTCCTCCTTCAGAGCAAGTACGGTCAAGCTGAGGAGGCTTATTCGCTCGCCCATACCTTATTCTTCCGTGCGGGTGACGGCTGTGGCGAAGCATCCGCGTTGCGTAGCCTCGGTACCCTATACACCCTCCAAGGCCGGTTGGAACTCGCGGCAAACCGTTTCGCTCAAGCACGTAGTGTTTCCGTTGGTATTTCTGACCACGATGGTGAATTGATGGCCTTGGGGTGTTTGATGGGAGCGTGCCTTCTCCAAAGCAAGCTTGCTGGATTGAGGTCATATTGCGTCGAGGCCCTCAAGATTTACGACCGAACCCGGTGGTCTGGGAACAGGATTTCTCCTGCCTCCTAAGGAACGGCTTCACGACCAGCTCACCGCATCGTGGTTCTATATTAAAGAATGCAGGCCAAGTGAGTACTTACTGAACAAGACATAGAGGGAACGCGCTCATCCCCGAGTCCGTCATTGTCAGGCTGTTGCTCAGTCGGCCAATAGGTCTCAGCCAATCCCGTCACATTTAATTCAATATTCATGTTTACGGAGACCGAGCTTCATCTTCATGTAAACCTCCTTCTCCGTTTGTCCCTCCGCCGCTATCCTCTCTTTCTGTAACTTTTCAGTGCCTGCGGTCCGTTGTTCCCGCTCGGCCGTCCTGTGTATACTACGCTTCCCATAACGAAAACATCAAATCTCGATTAGACGATTCTATGGATATTTGCGGTCTGCTAGGGATCTCCGCGTGGTCGAGTGCAAGCCCCGATGGGGGCCGCCTTACTTAGTGTACTCCTCCCTTTAACCCATCCTAAAATGCAAATCACTTGAATAGTCAAAGCGATACGTCACGCATCAGTAGACAGCCAAACGAGAGCTGTAATAGATAAAGCCGAGGAGGAGGATCGGGACATACCGGATCCTCACGTCGGGACTTCTTGGTATCACCATGGATTCCCTGGTTATTGCGAGCTCTCCCCGACTTCCCTCCCATCTAACCCGGACTTTTCTGTCCTAAGAACTTTCTACTCTAAAATGCACTCTCAGCTTAAGCGTTTATAGATTTCAGAGCCGTCTGTAAACCTTGTGCCTCTACCGTGAGCTCTCGGTGTCTCCGGCAAGCCTACCGTACTGCGAACGCCCTAATCCCAGCACCCAAATTCACCTCAAAAGAATTGAATAACATTATCCCCAAGAACTGAAAAATGAAATTGCACACGAAGAAAAATCGATGCAGGCTGAGTTTATAGAGCGGTGCTAGGCTGACGCAGTGTGCATGTGAACCTTCGCTACATGACGTATACTGCCAAATGAAACCGACTTACGTGACATGGGCGTAGCTAGCAATCCGCTCCGCCGCGGGCCAAGGCGAGCTGCACAGACCATCCAGAATGTAACCCAACAGCGAAATCGTGTGTCCGGGTGACGAGGAACATCCAACGTCCCGTCCGATTAGCTTGTCAAATTTGCGCGGTGGGTCCAACTAAATTATCACCTCGATCGTAAGGTCGATGAACTGCTCTACATCTGGGAAGGCTGCGGAGTCGTCGGGAAAAGTGCGCGAGGATGGAGATATCTACGTCACATTCGGAGGCGAGGTTGTTGAGGGAGTGGATGATAGGATCAATCCGAAGAGGCCATACGCGGTCAAGATGACACAACACGCTGCACATGAAACTCCAAGTGGAGGGGGCAGACACAAGAATTGAGCGAACGTCAGGCTACGATGGCAAACAAAAGATGTGGACATGGTGCCTGGTGTTCAGGGGCACAGTATATAAACAAGGAAACTTTGAATTGGGACGTGAGTAATGAGCCATGTGGTTACCTACACGACTCTCGTCTCAAGGCAATCGAGTGGGGATGATCTGTCTGTAGCTGGGTCTAGCATCGTGCTAAGCCATGAGCATTGACTAAAGGCTCAGACTATTGCTCTAGATCACTGTATAGTCCGAAAGTTTAGGACCTATGTACTATATATATGACGAAGGAAATAGAGGATACGGGGTTTGTTTCCCTGCCAGGGAATGATGGAGGTGAGCTATGTTGCACCAACGAAAAGCGGAGTACGAACGCCGCCCACATGCCCCCACATGCAATACACTATAATGCATTCCACACCTCAAGGTCTGCAAGCCCTTGTGATCACCATTCAATGCCGTGCGGCGCTAATTGTTTGCTTCCATGGCTGAGCGATGGCCGTGCCTGAAATCTCAACTTGAACTGCCGACGACCCTCTCAGCTCAATTGACCACTCAAGTCTCCCCATCCCAAAGTTCCGATTTGCGCCTTTCTTTCTCGCATATGGCCTCAGAACGCTCGCCTCCGATGCCTGCGAATGCCACGTCCACCATAAACTCAGCCTGATGCACACGCGTCGCGTCTTAGCCCATGAAGCTCAACAACAGTCAAGCCCAGCCCCATTTCAACTCTCTGACTGTCGCTCATAGCAACTTCGTACCTTCTACGATGCACACAACCCTACGACGGGTTCGGTGGCCGGGATCTTGTTACATGCGAACAGTCGCAATCAACCGAGAACGCTCGGTCCCTCCGTTCTAGCGACTGGCTGATTGTCCAAAGTGAATGAGGTCACTACGGCTTTAACAAGGCTGTGAGCGCAAACATCACCTAGCATCAAAATCTTCGCTAAGATGCTTTTCGTGATTAGCCGTCAACCTCTACTCACATATCCGCCGGGAGTGACGAATCGTTTTATTTTCCTTGGCTACAACAGCGCCGCTCGAGCAAGCCTGCCTCGGATCAATCCCATCAGCACGTGGCCCAGCAAGAGGGAAAGGGAAACGAAAGGAAAAGCACCCCAGCTGCATCAATGACCAAGGTGTTCCAGCGGTCTGCCAACCAGACGAGACAAATTCCCTTGTCATCCGAGCACGAGCGACGCGGAACGAATCCTGGATGATCGACGTTGGGACTGTGTGGGCGTCCGAATCGCCAACCCTGCTTCATCCGAAACCGGTGTCACAGCTAAAGAGGAGTCGTCATCCTCGTCAAGTTCTCGTGAGTGTTGGCTGCCGTAGGAGTCCCTTCCGCACCCACGAACTTATGCTTTTCAATTTCAGTCACTCGATGGATCAAAAATACCTTGACCTTCGTGCCGACCGAGTTATCTCGGTTGCATCTTCATCACTCGGATTGCTCGGCGCCGACATCCAAACCCCCTCTTTTCATTCGAAAGACGACCTCCTCTGGCACTCTAGCCAACCTGAATTTAGGACTTCAACCAGGAAAAAAACACGCCTTCGCTGAACTAGCCTGCATCCTTTCCAAATTTGTGACCGTTGCGTCGACGGTATGAAGAACCACCGCACAAGCTTCCTCAGGACCTTTGGATGACTGGTGCAGAAGAAGTCGAGGAGCGCCTCATTACCCGATAAAGTTGTGGTTCGGATAGAGGGCCGGTCCATTTGCCGCGACGAGCGTGAGGAAAGGACGCACTCGTCTTTCATCGAGCGATTTGGAAAGCGGAGGATCGGCAAGATGGGATGCCTTCTGGGACGCGATCGTCACGAGAGACTCAGAGCATGACTTCATTCGCTCTCTATATCCAATTTAGCAAAAAGACCCGGCGGGGGAAAGATAGTACTTGAGAGGCAATCGGGACGTGTAGACGAAGACCGGGAGGAGGTTCCGACGCCGCGCGCCCTTCCTCCTCTTCCACGGAAATACACTCCGGAGAACTATCGAGGGAGATAGAAGGACTGGGTACGCGTTTCTTCTGATCTTGTTTTGCTCCGTAAATGAACCGGATGGACTCACTTTTTGTCGATGCTGCCATCCCAGGGTTCTACAAACGATCAAGTCACTGAACGCGTCGCCGGTCCTTCCACGATACACCACGCATGTTTGAATGCTCAGCCACACCAATCGACAATCCTGCCTCCGGAAGCAAACTAAACTGCCCCTTACGTTAACCACTCGGACAAGTCGGGTCATCTCCACTCAACCGGTTGATTTTCCGTCCGGGAGCTAGATGGAATATCGCCTTCAACGAAGCCGTTCCGACGTCCCTCGCGCGTTGCCGTCCATCAACACTCCGGGAAGCGCTCAGCTTCGGCGGGTTAGGTCTCTTCTTGAACGCCGATCCGTCCCGTCGACTTCGAACTAACCTCGGCCCGACTCACAGAAATCGACAAAGGCGATTACCATTGGGCGTAGAGAGTCCGCCGCTGGCTATCCGCGCCGCTTCGATCGCTGGGCTTATTCTGGACGTTCTGGTCGTCTCGTCCAATACATGGATAAAGCGCAGGATCTTACCCCAGCTCTGAGAGAGGGCGAGGGAGTATGCTGCGAAGTTTAACTTGAGTGGAAGAGGTGGGACGTGGGACGAGGGGGATCCGGGTTGGAGGTAGTGACGTGCGCGAAAATCGCTATGCGGGAGAGAGGGGGATCCTCGAGCCGAGCTATCAGACTGGTGTACTCAAGAGCGAATGAGCTTTGGGGTGGTTGGTCATGTCGGCTGCTGGTGCTGACCGTCCAGCGATGACACCCAGTTTGCTGATCACGCCGCTAACATCATACACACTTCCTTACTCTTGCTCGCGCCCCAATGTAAAAACTAATATTACCCTATTCCAATAACAAGATGTACACCTCCTCTTTACCACATGGACCGCGAAGTGACGGGTTGTGATCGTGGTCCAGTGAACCCGACCGAGAACGGTGATTCGGAAGCATCCAACATAACGTACCCCTTCCCTTTTTTTTCTTTTCATTATAGAACGGGCCTGCGGACAGCTCTCTCTCATGCCCTCTGCACTTAATGGTCGCATGTTTGGCGTTCCATTGGTACACGGCTGGCGGCTTTTTTGGGGGGGGGGATCGCATCAGGATACGTCGAGTGCGATGACACCCAGTGTATCCTGCGACAGTACGCAAACCGGAATGCATCTGTTGGTTCGACTGACACCTCCAGGTATCTTTGTTTGTGAACCCCTGAACGGCGGTCCCTCGTGCGGAGTCCTGCGGTGTACATGCAGATTTCCAGACCCATCTTTGACTCCGGAATGGGCACGAGTGCATCGCGTAGCTCGGTGGTGAGATCTATTCATGCGATTCGGTCCCCGATCCCCAAACAAACAGAGCAGGGTGCTCCACGCACGTATCAAAGCCCTCGGTAAGCCTCTTATATAGCAGCCACGGCATTTCGCTCGGAATCTTGGATAGAGAAGTTTGGCACCCGTGCAAGTGTTTACAACAACAAACGAAGTCCCGTAATGGGAACGTTACACAAGATTTCCTGGCCAGGCAGAGCGGCTCCAAAAGCCAACCGAGGCCACCCATCGATCTCCACCTTCTGGGTTGGGGGGCGAAATGACAGGAAGACGGTCGTTAGAAAGTGTAGCGGAGTGGTGCAGGTTAGTGCTTGGGATGGTACGCCCCCATGCCGCGAAAATGTCTCTTGGAGTGAATGAAGGAGCCCCCTTGTCGAATATTCGCGCTTTCATGTTCCGCCCTGGATATTGGGGTTGAAGATGCCTCTTGGACCCGTGCGGCAAGCAATTTTCAGTTAGCATTCGAAACTGGTGCCAGTGAACGCGCGACAGGACCGGGTTGAGGCCGTGATTGCTGTTTGGAAGTGACATCACTGTCCAATCTCGGATTCACCTGTCTCCTTCATTAAAGTTTCGTCGTGCTGCGTCGGCACGCGAACGGCTTGAATCGGGCCGCGAGAAGCACAGCCTAACAAAGCGATGCGACCAATCAGAGTGGTCTGCGCACCCCTGCCCCCTCTTGCACATCCGGCCAGGCAAAAACCCCTCCAATAGCCCTCTGAAAACGAGATTCCTGTCCGTCAAAGCGGCTGATGGCGCAAACTGATTCCGGCATAGGACCACAACAGTGAAGCTTCTCTGCGAAATTCTGCGGCAGGAGCTAAGTCATGGGGCAAGGAGGTGGAAGCCAGGACACCAAATGTGTACACCATTAGGTACATAGTCGAGTGGCTTCTACACGTTCCAGTCTAAACTATAAAATCTGAGGGTACGTTTACCTCGATCTTGAAAGTGCGCCAACCCTCTGGTGACCGCGTCCTCTCGTCTTCCTTGGCCACCAAGCGTTCAGGCTTTCGCGAATTTAATCCCCACTGCTACTTTTGTTTCAACCATATTCAAGTGACTCTGACTGGCTTTGCATGGCGAAAGACCCGACACCCGGACCAGCAGATCGTCCAGACCCCTATACTAAAGCCGTGAGCCCTCCCCATGGATGAAATCCTGAGCGATGACTAAAGTGAGACTTTGCAGCGGGAGATTCTGAACGGGTTACCCACAAACCGAATTGATTCAAGGAGAATCAAAACGACAGATAATAGATCGGGTGTAACGGGCGGGCATGCTACCGTTGTGGTTGGAACTCTCATTCCTCCTGAAGAAGTCCGGACGTGGATGCCAGCACAATTCCTGAAATATCTTTTTAAAGCAAAATATGCCGTCAAAAAGCTCAGGTGGGATCGTGAGGATGCCGATGAATCGGAGAAGTTTTTCAAGGTACGGGGAGACGCACTCGAATTTGCAACGCGCTGTCCTGACAGCCCCTATCAGTTGTTCGTCAACGAGCTGAGCATAATGGCCCAGCTGTCTCACGACAACATCGTACAGCTCGCCGGGTTCGTCGAGGACATGAAGAAAGGCGATGCTTGGATCGTTTTGCCTTGGGAAGCAAACGGAAACGTCCGAGAGTTTTTGCAGTCAGGGGAGTGGGATATCCCTGAGCGCATCTCACTCGTGAGTCCGATTTCTTCACACTAAGCTCAAGGCTTCTGAACCGTCGTTGAGTTAGATCCAAGATGTGGTTGCAGGGGTGGAGTATTTACACACCAGACAACCACCGATTTGCCACGGGGACCTTAAGTCGGTGAGTTCGTCGAAATTTTCCATGCATGAAGCCCGAGCTAATCAACTCCCCACCCAGTTAAATATCCTGGTCAACTCATCTTACCATGCAGTGATTACAGACTTCGGGTCGGCTCGGAAAAAAGCAAGCGCCGACGTGGTTGAGCACGATGCATCGGAGGGACCTTGCCGTGCGAGCAACGCCGAAGTCAAGAAAGACTCGAAATCTCCGCGCGTCAAATTGAATCCAAGCACATTGGAGCTAACCTTAACGGGGCCAGGGTTTTCCCTCCGATGGACCGCCCCTGAAGTGCTGAAGGAGGAAGTTCCAGACTTACCCAGCGACGTTTGGGCTGTTGGGTGGATTTGTTGGGAGGTGAGCAGGCTATCGACTGAATGATGGTTTTCAAAGTGTCTGATTCCAAGTTTGGCTCTTTCTAGATTGTCACAGGGAAGATACCCTTTGAAGAGCTTCAGCGGGAGGGGCCCATCGTGGAGCACGTTATCACAGGAAAATTACCAGAAATCCGCGAGCCCTAGGAATGGTGCTCCGCGACGGCCGTCAAGATGAGCAAGCCCAATCATTGTTCTCCCAAGCTCTTTCAGCGTACAATCGCGCTGGCTCATGCGTTAAGCAAGCAGGAGCCCTACTTTATCTCGCTACAACCTACGTAACTGGGCACAAGCATCTCCAGGCAGAGGAATCTCTCAATCAAGCTCTCACCATCCTCATCCAGCTCAACGACGACAGGCTACAGGAGCCTGCTTTAGAACTCTTAGCCTGGATATTCCGTGACCAATGCAGTTACAGTGCGACCTTGGCGGCGCCACTTCAAACCGGAGCTGCTGTATATGAGGGAATGGGTGATCGCATTCTTCGCGCAGCGGCTCTCCACAACCTCGGGAAAACATTCCTGCTTCAGAAAAAGTATGGTCAAGCCGAGGACTCTTATTCATCTGCCCTGGCCATATTCTCTAGCGCAGGCGATGCGCGTGGCGAAGCATCCGCGTTACGCAGCCTTGGTACCTTGTACACCCTTCAAAGACGACTGGACCTGGCGAAGGAGCGCTTCACTCAAGCACGTAGCACTTCCGTCAGTATTTCTGACCACGAAGGAGAACTAATGGCTTTGGGGTGCCTCATGGGAGCATGCCTTCTCCAAAGCAAGCGTGCTGGATTGAGGTCATATTGCGTGGAGGCCCTCAAGATCCACCATCGAGCTCATCGCTCAACGAGCAGGGTCTCTCCCGCCTCTTCTTCAGGAGTATCCTCCGCATTCGCAAATAACGCCGTCTAGCTTCATTAATCAATGTCGATAAGGTGAGAATTCATTCAATACGACATGGAGGTGACCCCCTCATCCCTGCCTCAGCCATTTTCAGGATATTGCTCAGCCGGCTAACACGTCGCAGTTAATTCCATCATATTTAATTCAATCCGTAGTTCTATGCAGACTGATTACCATCTTCATGTGAACGTCCTTCTCCGTTTGCCCCCCAGTCTTGAGAGTCTCTTTCTCGAACCTTTCCTTTCGTTACCAGTGCTCCGTCGTTCCTCTTCGACTTACTCCTAGTACATTACACCGCATTTCCCGTACTCCAACCCACCAAAACAATTATATGCATGTTTGAAGTCTGCTTAGGGTCTCCGCATGGTCGAGGACAAGCCGTGGATAACTCTAGGTAGCCTGATTCTCGTTACACAGACCTAGTCCCTTTAAACCATCCCGAAATGCAGACCGCTTGAATAATTGGCAGGCTGCATGATATAAGAGTAGAATCCAAACGAGAGCTGCCCTAACTCAAGCCGAGGAAGAGGATCGGGACCTACTGGATGCCATCACAATGGATTCTCTGCTTATTGCGAGTTCTCCCCGACTTCCTTCCCCTCGAACCCGGACTGTTAGGTCTTAAGAAATCCTCCAATACAATGTCCATGCTCAGCTTTGTCTCTTATACATTTAGAGCCATCTGTGTGCCTGGTACATCTACTGCGAGCTTTTGGCGTCTTCGGAATGCCCACCGCATACGTACTGCGAACGCCCCAATCCCACCAATTAGCCTCGAGAGAAGGGAATCACATTCCCACCAACGAGCTGAACAATGAATTCGCACACGAAGAAAAATCGATGCGGGGCGAGATTATGGAGCCGTGCTGGGCTGACGCAGCGTGAACCTTTGCTCCGTG
>WSTY01000475.1:0-18855 GCA_019633465.1 Tulasnella sp. 417 | reverse complement strand
CGTATGCGCGGACGTTCTGCTCTGGAAGACTGAGTGGCAGGAGGGACAGGATGACAAAGCCGTAAGTCCACCTTTGTTTGTTGTATAGCATTCTACCTTTCTGTAGTAACAAATCATTTTCCTCGAAGAAATCCCTCGAAATCGTCAAATTCAATCCGCTCGACGACGCATATCAAATCATTTCTCTCTCTCCACCCGAGCTGACGATTGCGGCCATGGCGAAACGGTTCACCATAGACCATAAGCACTCACTCATTGAACCTCTTTTGTATTCGGTCGTCCATCACTCTAAGTCGCAAGATAGAAGCTGGCCCTCGGTACTGAGTATCTTCATACATGGAGGGCTTTTCCGCCTCCTAGAGGACATCCTCCTAGAGCCGTTCAGCATGGAAGGGGACCCGTACTGTCGTTCGGCATTTCGCGCTAAGGCTGATGCTTGTATATGCCTCGCCCGTTGCTTGGAGCAGATGAAAGCAAAAAATGTGCGGGCAATCCCAGAAAACATGGGCGAGACGTTGAAAAACCTTGCTCTGAACGTGGATCTCCCGGCCAACCTGCGTGACTTTGCCATGAACGCACTTGACGCTCTCAATGAGTGAGTTCGCTTACCTAATTCTCCTTTCAAGTTTCCTAATCACCGTCATCCTTTTTGTAGCAATATTTTGCCTTCAAGCGTTCAACCGCACATAGACAGGTCTCAGCGCTTCCCCTCAACGGATTCCACGCCCGCATCACCTCGCCCCGACTCCCCTTCTCCAATTGGAAGTGACCATGCGAGTTAATAATTTCTTACCCGTTCTCTCCTATGAACATTTGTATTTATTGCATGTATTAATCGTGCTCGTATCGCCCGTGAGTGCATGTTTTCTTCAGGCATCGTTGCGGTCGACGCCTTTGCCCAGCCCACCGCCAAGCTACATTTAACAGGAGTACTCAGGATTGCCCCAAAGCGGCGTTTCCATTGGCGACCACGGTAGCCCCCACAGTATGAGCGAGAGGCTCTCGTCAATAAAAGGAAGGTTTATTTTTATATCAGCCTCTAGTACTTTCCGGTTCCATTAGCTGCCAATCCTTAATAAAGCAGGAGCTTGAAATCTGCCCGACCTTGTCAGATTCCAACTTCTCACGTCGAACAAACGAGGTCGCAGCCTCGGTTAGAATCTAGTGCCGCAGCACTAGGAACGACTTGTCCCTGGGGCTATGCTGCAATAAATATTTCAATGCATCGCTTCCGCAGGGTCACGTCCAGGACCCTCCCTTACTTCCTTACCTATCAATGGCCAGGACTGAGAGTTCGCGCTCAACAGCGACTTCAAATGCTCCACCTCGTAGTGTTGGTTGGGCGGATCTCTCTGAGCATTCGCTTCCATCCCCACTACCCGCATGGCCCGACTGGGTTTCGGGGCTCAAGCCCATCGCAGCCAACAACTGCGCAGGAACGAAACCTGGCGCAGGCGGTGAGTGCTTCATCAGGTCTGGAGGTCTTTTAGATATCATCTCTAATCTTTTCGTTTTCTCTGGGACTCAGCTAAACCTTTCACTCCGATGATAACCATTGGCTCGAATCGTCAGCTCGCCCCTCTGCGGTGGCTGGCTGACGCTACGCAACCCCAAGTCTCTGGAGACCTGAACCAAGTTCCGGGTAACACTCATGCAGCCCATAACTCTAAAAACCATCCTCGCTTTGGGAAGGTCTCCTCCCTTGGCCCTCGTCATAAGTCAATGCTACAGGAGTGTTTCAGCGATTGCAGCTCCTCCAACTTGAGCAGGCACTCGTCCTTAAGTTCCAACCGCGGCAACCCCATAGAAAGCGAAACACTGTTCCAGACTGCCGCTCGTCTCAAAGCTACACCGACCTATCGGACTGCCGACGGCGCGACGATCCGCTTTCCGCAATACGCTGCCCATCAGCTCATTTGCTTCTCAGATCCCGAAGAGATCCAAGCAGTCCTCGGCGACCTACTCGATTTCACTGTAAAAAGACAGATCAGCGACGAATGGATTACGGGAATGGTCTTGTATCCGCCACTCCTTAAGGCCGTTTTTCGAGTGATGGACGCGGTCGTGCCTATAACCAAGCTCCTGCTGCCCAAATCGGTGTGCGCACGAGTCCTCGAATCACTGCTCACGAAATTTCCGGCTCGGTTCATCCTATCCCAATTAGCCGGACGGAGTTTGGACATTCACGGTGCCGTTGGTATACGATATATTATTCGGAGAAGCCGCTCTACAGCTGGAACGTTAAAGACGCCACCAGGGGAAGAATTCCTCGTAGCGGCAGGGGCCATTCACCACGCCTATGGTATCATTCAAGAAACTGGGTTGATGCCAGCAGCGTCAGTACAAGTGATTCGGCTCGTAGAATGTGCCCTCCACGGCATCACTTCCCTAGAGCAGCTTCATGTCGAGTCAACTCGGGAGTTCGTGAAGGCTACCATTCGTCTTCTCAAGCGCAAGATCATACGTCGACCCGGCGAAAAGCCTGAAGTGGACCCAGCTCGGCGCGTTGCCGCACTACATCTTATTTCGACCATTCTCAGAACGTACAAGCGACTTATGGAAAGTCGAGATGAAGAATGGGATACACCAGGCATGTCTCCCGATGACTGGCTATTACAGGATCTTAGCGTATACGACGTCTATGACTATCTGAGAGCCGAGTCGGCCGACCAGATGGTGCGTTGTATGGCGTTGCGAGTCATCCGGGACTTTGCCGTTGTGGATATTGACGCGGTAGCGTCGTGGGGGCCGTTAGGGGATATCGTTGGCATCTGCGTCGACGTTTTGCTCTGGAAGACAGACTGGCAGCAGGGACACACTGGCGAGGCTGTGAGTATTTCAAGCTTTGTTACAGATCGTCCCAGCTTTTCATACTAACAATCGATGCGACACGAAGAAATCGCTCGAAATCGTCAAGTTCAACCCGCTTGACGACGCCTACTGTATCATCGCTCTCTCCCCACCACAGCTCACAATCGCTGCCATGTCGAAAGCCTTAACGGTAGTTGACAGATATTCACTTGTTGAACCTCTTTTAGATTTCATTGTCGAACATTCTACATGTCAGGATAAACACTGGCCCTCGGTCCTCAGTATGCTGTTACAGAGCGGGCTCTTCAGCTTCCTCCAGAATGTTCTTGAGGAGCCGTTTACCACGGAAGGAGATTCGTTCTGCCGCTCGACCTGCCGAACTAAGACTGATGCCTGTATCTGTCTTACTCGCTGCCTGGAACAAGTGACGGCGAAAGATATGAAAATGCTCCCGACAAGCACGTGCAAGACCTTGAAAAACCTTGCCCAAAACGAGGATCTACCCTTGAATCTGCGCGAAGTTGCCGTGAACGGAACCCACGCTCTTAATGAGTGGGTCTTGATCCTTGATCCCTCTTCGAAATCTACTTATTCACAGGATCTTTTCTGTAGCACTCTCGGGCCTTTAATCGTTCACCTGCGAAGTGCCTTGCCCCGTCGAGACTCCAGCCCGAATTCTACCACGGATTCCACATCCACGTCACCCCGGCCCAACTCCAATTTTACCGGGAGTGATCAGGCAAGCGACTGATTGTCTCTCGGCCCACTGACATGGACCTTTCTGTTTATGAACAATGGAGATACTGCACTGTATTTGCTTATTAATGAAATTCTTTGCTGTCGGGTATCGTCATATACGCAATCTTAGCTCAATTAAATGGTCCTCGTTTGGCACTAATACATATCGGAGAATCTTTGGCGGGGATGGGAGCCTTCTTGATATGTTCAAGGTGGAGAATAGGCACGCGTTGTGGAGATTCAGATGGTCAAAGCAAGAAGAGCCCAACTGTGAGGCGAACAAACTATATATGTAGCTTCTAATCTGTTACATAAGAGAAGCTTCATAAGACAGGACACCGGCTATCCCACACGCTTCACGGAAGGGGCACGGAGTCGAAATTAGCAAGTAGTGACGCTGGAGGTCGAGTAGTTGCAAACGTTTCCACTCGGTCCGCTGAATTAAAACAAACTGGCTTAGAACTTTGGATTGATACAGATATATTTGATGACCCACCATCCGATCTTGCTGGGCTCGTTTCCTGGGGAGGTACCCTTGTAGCGGCAGCACATGTTGGCCGCGGTGGGCTTGCCGTTCGTGCAAACCTTGCTAATGGTGGCAGTGTCGCCGAAGTTCTACCAAAAGAAACACGGAATGGTCATTTATGGAGGTCTCAGAAGTATTTGGAATAGACATACCTCGTTAATTCCGACACCAGAATCACCACCGACCAGAGCAACATTATCAAGGATGACGTGACGGGCATAGCTCTGCGAGCAGTTTCCGCAGGAACGATAGAGTCTGGGGGTAATTTTGGTTCAGCGTCCGGATCCGAAGTGGAGGAGGGATCGACAACGTACTTTCCGAAGTCATTGGCATAGAAGTTCTGGATCTTGACGGTACCTGCGCCATTGTGTTGAACGATCTTGTCCTCGGCATGGAATGCGCCTCCGCCGATAATGGTCGAGACGTCGCCAGAGCCGGTCTGTTTGATGGTGATAGCATCTAGAGGACGAGATTAGCGTCGGCGACAACTCTAGTTATATCCCCTTGACGAGCTCACCTTCGCAAACGTCCTCCCACCAGACGTTCTTAACGGTGCAAGGACCGCGGCAATGAATACCTTCAGCTTGAGCCGAGCCGATAATGACGTTCTGAATGGTAGCACCAGACTCCAAAATGAAGACGGCATCGTCCTCGCCAGTCTCGCTTTGGCCTTGGCAGTCTCCAGAGCTGCCCTTCCGGTCGAAGCGTTTCATTCCACCGTCGAAAGTGCCTTTGATAACAGAAGCGGTAGGAAGGGCGGAGTAGCCACTAGACGCGGGAAGTTTGGTTGTGAGACCCGTAGGGGCGGTTCCTCCACCAGTCTATAACCAGAAGGCGTCAGGGAGTGATCTGCCACCCAGAAATTGTAGCCTTACCGTGGTGGTGGTCTTTGTCGTAGTTGTAGTTTTGGTTGAAGTGGTTGAGGTCTTGGTAGTGGTCTTGGTAGTTGTCGTCTTGGTCGTTCTGCATCGCCGAATGTCAGTTGTTGCCCACGCAAAGCGTCAAGGTTTCAAAGACCCACGGCGACGAGCCACCACCCGCAGTCGTTTGTCCAGAGGCAGGCTTCAAGCACCTAATTTTGTAATATTAATACATTAAGCCCTCTCATTACGCGCTATGGAGCAGGGTTCTGCTTACTGGTAATAGTAGGCGTTTTGGATCACACAGACGAGGCCTGAGGCAGCGGTGGTCAATGGCATTCCCGCGCCCAGTCATGAGTGCCTACACACCAGAGTCGCAAGTACCCGTCACTCCATCGATGCCACCGCATTGGCCCCACTCAGGGACAGCCTATAACAGCGGCTTTCTTAGCCCAGCATTCCCAACCTACTGAGAGACAGACTGCACGTACCAGGACGCCGCCGATGAAAGCAAGAGTTGAGAAGACAGTTGTGTACTTCATTGTCGATGGATACTTATTTTGCTGGTTGTTGATGATTTCCAAGGTTAGATGCAGCGTCTTTTATACAGACCGTCCACGACATCGTCTCTCCCGGCGGCCCGCCTTCGGGCCTTGACAACCGCTTGAAGTTGGGAGCAAGAGCCACCGAGCAATGCCAAGAATTACCATCTTTGTACGCTTTGTATTCGGCCAATTGATCAGCAAGCCGAGGGTGCAGTCTTGGCAGTGAAGAGTTCGAACCGACGGCGAATTCGAACGGAGTTTTACATAGACTTTGAGCTTCTCTAATCACTGATCGTCCCGTTTCCCCGGAGCCAAGCCGGTCTCGACCATGTATACTACCTATGCTTAGCAGGACCCTCTAAGTACCAGGATCCATTCTTGGAGGTTGGAGAAGCAGAATGACGCGGTGGACTTGAGTGTTCCGTGGACCTCTTGTGGTTGCGACATCACGCCAATCATCTTCCCGCCCAAGTGATGGACATAAGATGTGTTTGGCTTTGGGAAGTTGTAGGAGCGGTGATAAACCGCCGTACCCGAACCTCGGGAAGGGGAGGATCTTGTTGGGCGGACGGACTGCTCGGGCCCCGGGCCCTGTTTCACCAACCCAAGCGACCTTGTGTAAGTTCGATACTTCCGCACCGCTGAACGCCAGCCAATGATTTTAGTCTAAGAGGAAAGGCTTTACCGATGGGAAGTCTTGGGGCTTCAGGGGAAGATCATTTTGCTATTGGCCAATCTGCAGGGTTCCCGAGAAAATTGCGGGGTTGGCAGCCACGCGAATCCCAAGAATGTCTCAGCGCGCTGGTTCCCAGATTCAATATGATCTTCATATCCCGGTCTTTCGTTGTCAACTAAACGCCAAGAGTTACGTAACTGGGGGATCTGCCTCACCGCGCTCCTCAACAACTCCTGGCGGGCCTCACGGACCGCGCGAGCAGTACTTCCCCTACCTAACCTCTTTGACATGGGCGATGACATAATTTGTAGCATACTACAAATTTATCGTGACTTTCGTTATACCTTCTGCTTCAGACCCAGTAATCGAAGGCAAAGCGGGCGGGTCTTAGGGAGGGTTCAAGTGCGACTGAGGAGGAACACCATGCGTTCTCAAAAATATCATTCAAAATGCAACACTGTCCTAGCAAGTCTTAACATCGGATGTTGAGTAGCTACAGACGCTGCCGCTCGGACCGCTGAGTGGGGAGGAAGTGAGCGGGCCGGCATTTAATTACTAAAATGTCTGAGACAACTCACCAGCCAATCTTACTGGGCTCCTTTCCCGGGGTGGTTCCTTTATACCGGCAACACACATTCGTAGCGGAAGGCTTGCCGTTTGTGCAGATGTTACTCAATTTTGCAGTATCACCAAAGTTCTGTTTACGGGGCCCAGGTTAAGCCAGCAGCCGTCTAGATCAGAATTCAGCATGACCGACCTCGTTAATACCAACACCGCTAGAGCCACCAATCATTGCAACGTTGTCAACGATTACATGACGAGCGTAACTCGTGGAGCAGTTCCCGCAGGAGCGATAAAGCCTTTCCAAAGGTGCCGAATAAGAGACAGCCCGTAAAGCAAGTCGATGTGCTTACTTTCCGAAGTCGCTGGCGTAGAAGTTCTTGATCTGGACCGTTCCAGCACCGTTGTGCTGAACAATCTTGTCATCCGCATGGAACGCGCCACCTCCGATGATGTACGAGACGTCATTGGCTCCGGTCTGCTTGATGGTGATGGCATCTACGGAGCAACTTCCTGTGTCAAATGGACTCGTGCACAAGTAAGTGGAGGTGATACCTTCGCAAACGTCCGCCCACCAAACATTCTTCACAGTGCAAGGTCCGCGACAATGAATGCCTTCGGCTTGATCTGCTCCTATGATGACATTTTGAATCGTTGCTCCGGATTCTAAGATGAAAACAGCGTCTTCCTCCCCGGTTTCATTTTGGCCTTGGCACTCTCCAGAGCTACCCTTCCTGTCGTAGCGCTTCATACCACCATCGAACGTGCCTTTGATGACAGAAGCGGTAGGAAAGGCGACATAGCCGCTAGAGGCGGGGAGTTTGGTTGTAAGGCCAGTCGGGACGTTACCACCTCCACCCTAGCAGATGGGGGCGTGTCTTAGCAGCTTGTTTCGAGCAGGCAGAAGCAGACGTACAGTAGTCGTCGTCGTCGTCGCCTTGGTTGTGGTGGTAGACTTGGTAGAAGTCTTAGTGCTCGTGGTAGTTTTCTTCGTTGTGGTGGTTCTGCGTGAAATGTTATTACAGCTCTCATCTAACGAAATTTGTCACTGACGGCGAAGATCCGCCACCGGCGGTCGTTTGGCCGGAGGATGGCTTCAAGCACCTAGTATAATAAACTTAGAATTTACCCCTATTACTCGATAGCGATATGCACTCACTGGTAATACCAAGGGTTGATGATGACGCAGACCAGACCTATTATCGTGGCATGAGCCACACGGCATGGAAATATCTACTCGTCCAAGACCACTCACCAGAGTCACAGGATCCAGTTACTCCGTCAATGCCACCGCACTGGCCCCATTCTGAGACAGCCTAGAACAGGAAGGGTGAATTAGCTGGCAGTCCTTAGGGTACATGTTGGAGACTATACCATAGCACCGCCGATGAGAGTAAGGGCAGAAAGAGCAGTTGAGATCTTCATGTTGATTGGGATACTATGTATCTGGTTGTTGCTGTCATTGCTTGATACCGTTGACGACGTTTTATACTGCGATGCCCAGAAAGTGGTCGCCCAGGCGGGCCGCCCGGGTTAATCAATTCCGCTCTATCTTGTAGAATTTGGCAAAGAGCGGTGCCAAGCCAAGACACACCAGATATTATTTGACATGATCAATTGATATGAGGACCATAGATTGAATTCCTGGCGAGGCGTACAGTCGAAACTGACGGAGAATTATCGCGGAGATAAGACGGATTTAACGCGTTCAATCCTAGGCCTACCCCTTGCTTGACGTCCTTTCCCCGGGGCATGCCCGAGCCTGACATCGGCTACAATTGTGGTTGGTCTTAGCGTTGGATGCAGTCCCGCCATTTCACCAGTAGTCAGCCACTGGGGCGGCTTCGCTGAATATGACACCGGCCCGCGATTGAATGTCAGCGCCCCGGCCATAAAGCCAGACGCAATTGCAATGCACGACGCTGTCACGAGTAGGCCATATGCATCTGGAGGAACCTATTTCAAGAGAAGGCGGTATAAGTCAAAGGCAGGGCGAGATTGCCTCCGGAGAGCCTGATCGGGCCGGTTGCTAGAAAGGCCCTGGCTCCTCTTAGAACCAATAACTTCAGTAAAGAATCTTGGCAGCTGGTTCTCAAAGGACCGCGGCGGCGAGGAACTCCCCCTTTCCATGCTCCCGTCGAGATACATCGGTAGGGCAGAATGGCGAGGTGCTCACAACGAGAACTCCGCCTGTTCCCGCTGTTGAGATCGACTGTTGGATCAAGTCTGTTCCATCCGGTTCGCGGACTATAGCCTCGGCATGTCGGACGACGATTTCAAGATTCAGATACCGCTCCAAAAGCTTGAGCGATGCTTTGATTGCAAGAAAGAGGGAGGGAAATTGATGTTCTGTTCGTCGTGTTGGAACGTACGTTATCCTGGGTTTCATGAGTTCTTGCGTGTTTTCCCGTCTTTTATACCAAAGTCTAATGAATATATAGCGAGTATACTGCTCTACTGAGTGTCAAAAGCGGGATTGGAAGCAAGGGGGCCATAAGAAGGAATGCGGTAAGTTGTCTCTATGCCTTTTGTTGAGGAAGATATTTGTTACGCTCATGCGGACCTCACGCCCCCATGCAGTCAAAGTTCAAATCGTGGACTTGGAGCGTCTTTATGGTTATCTTGCATGTCTATGTCAACTTAGCAGGCTCGTGGGTGCAGGCTCTGAGGGCAACATCCATCCCGCTATTAGTCATCGCATCACCAACTACCCATCCTCACCCCTATGTGCTCCCGAACCAGTTCCAGGATCCAGTGATACCGAGGACCGAGCTGTGATTGTTCGACTTGGCTCTTCCATTACACCACGGCAATACGGTAGCACCACCTGGTGGCCCTCTGCGCAAACTTCTGCGGTCCGAGAGAAGCTCTATCGGCGACTATCCTGCGATGGTTACGACTTCCATCTTCACTGGATCATTGCTTTCGCACTTATGGACGTATTCTATACGAAGCGGTCGAAGTTCAAGCTCAAATACAGGTCTTGTCCGATCGCAGACTTCGGGCTGGCTCACGGGAAGTTTCGGGTAATGCCGCAGGACCGATTGGCATACGTCCTTCCCGACGGGAGCGTACGGAGGTCTCAAGACCCTGATGATCACTGGTGGATCTATCTTGTCACCATGAAAGGAGAGGAGCTAATCCTAGACTTTGGCGCATACGTCTGGAATATGGGGACGGTTGTTAAAGCCGAGCCGTACGGTTTCAAGCCCCTCGGTATGGCTCCAGCTATCTTCAAAGACCGAGAGCTCAGTCAAGTACCCAATATCGAGGAGCAGTTTATAGAACGTGAACGATTCAGCGTTCTCAAGGATGAAGATTTGGGGAGTGTGATAAACGAGTTCGACACAATCTGGGAAGGAATGACGGTCTGCTTCAAGTACGCCGAGTCGAGACTGAAGCGGGAGTTGAACGCATTTGAGAAAGCTGCCATTCCAGAATTGATTCGGTATGTACACTGTGCCAACACCATTCCGAAATGGTATTCTTACATGTACCTGTTTGGCAGGTCAATCTTTACGAACCTTGGAGGCCCGATCTACGAAGATGAATGGAAGAAATGGCCTACCACTACCCAGATTTGTATTGATCCAGTCTAAGTGGACCAGCCTTCAGTGTTAGGTGAGGGAAACGTCATTCCAAGCCCGCCGGACGCCCGCTCATTTGGGGCCATCTGACTGATTTATCCCTTCTGTCTCGTGCATGATTATAAATAACAGACACTGGATATGTATATATTGAACTGAAAATTGCTTTTATATGAAGGACTGTTGCTCGGCCTAGATAGCGAGTAGTTCTAGATAGCTCGGTGTGCTCTCAGCGAAAACCCCGTCGGCCGTTCAACCTATACTTTCAGCCAGCCCTCCCTGCACCTTGAACTTCTCGGGGGCAAAGTGATTATGGCTGACCCGCTCCAGATCCATATACCGTTGCAAAATGTTGAAGAATGCTTCGCCTGCAAGAAAAAGGGAGAGAAGCTGTTGTTCTGTTCATCCTGCTGGGACGTGCGTAGGCGGAGGATCGCAACTCATACCCTCAACCTGGCCCAAGGTACCCGAGAACTGACATCCCCTCATCACTGAAAATAGAGAGTATATTGCTCCGTGGACTGTCAGAAGGCTGATTGGAAAGAGGGAAAGCACAAAATTAGCTGCAGTAAGGGGCCGCATCGGGTGATCCTGGATGGGGCTGATTCCCATTTCCCCCCATTCTTACTTTCTCAGCCAAGGTGGAGCAAGTGGACCTCGAAAGCTTGTACGGATATCTGGCTTGCCTTGGTCACGAGCTTCGCATAATGGCCCAAGGTGTCGAAGGCGCACTTCACCCCGGTATCACCCATCGCATCGTCAACAACCCGGACCCAAAGCTCTGCAAGCCCGAACCTATCCCCGGATCAAGTGACCCCGAAGATCAAGCCGTTCAAATCCAGCTTGGATCCATCCTCCAATCTGAGGAACTCGATACCGACACGTGGTGGCCGCAAGGCGCGAGCAAATACGACAGGCTTCGGCTGCTTCGGCGAATCGCCTTCGACGGTGACGACTTCCAACTACACTGGGTCATTGTGTTTGGCCTTCTTTGGGCTCTTTACACCAATCGATCGAAGTTCAAAATCAAATACAAGAACAGCCCTATCGCCGATTTTGGGTTAGCCCACGGCAAGGTGGACATTCCAAGTCAGGACAGGCTGGTGTACATCCTACCGGACGAAAGCGTGCGGAGGGGTCAGGATCCAGCAGACCATTGGTGGATATACTTTAGAAATGCAAGAGGGGATGAGGCGATTCTTGACCTTGGGGCTTACACGTGGAACGTGGCGACGTTCGTCTACGCGGCACCATACAAAGAGTTTGGACCCATTTCCCTCGGGCCGGCTGTATTTCAAAGCCAGGAGGCCAATGGACCGTCGAAGGCTGGGACCTTGAAATACACCGAACAAGAACGGTTTAGCGTCCTAACGGATGAGGTATTCGGAAGCTCAATCACCCAGAAACCAGCTGCCGGGGACGCTCAACCGCAACTTTATGACCGCCTGGAAGCCATTCTACAGAAGAAATTCGACGAGCCGGAGAAGGACGTTGTTCGTTTATGGATCGAGTAAGTGGTTTGCTTTCACCATGAGGCTGCTCTGTAGTTACAACCTCTAACCAACTAAGGGGAGCTCAGGACGGTGTTTCTGAAGCTCACGCAGGTCATACTTGAGGGTGATTGGAAAAAGTGGCCGGCGGCCCCGGCCACCGATGTCGACTCGGAGGACACCGTCAAGAAGGCCGAGGAATTACTTAGTAACGAATGATATAATGTCTTTCAACAGCAATACATGTACATTGAATGGTGAACAGAGTCCGGACGATCACGGGGCAGGAAAGCGTTTCGGAACGATACTTGGACTTTTTTTTGGGTGTGAGGGTGTTCGGAATGTTTACATTTGTACAGAGACTTACACTGAGAAACGGGGGAAATGGCAGACGGTGAGTGGGATTTAGACCCTGGCCTGGTTGCCGAACGGGGTATTTCTGTCGGGTTGGCCGGTGGCGTAGTTCGGGGGTGTGCCGGCGACCTAATAATAGAACATTAGACATGCGACCTCACCACGGCATTCAAGGGACGGTTACTCACGCCTCTTGACGGGCGAGGGGGGCGAGGCTGGCCAGAAGGGGGGGCATACGTGCCAGGTGCCCAGTTGGAGTAGCCGGTGGGGGCGTGGACTGCAGCGGGATACTGAGTCTGCGGTGCTAGAGGTTTTTGATTCGCGTAGCCTTCGTATGGCTGACGAGATACAGGTTGGTTCGACTGGTAAAATCCTGGCTGGTAGGGCTGTTGGCTACTATCCACGGTAACGGCCCTCTTGGCCTGCTGAATCCGGCGACAACGAATCCATATCGCCAAGGCGAGTATTACAAGGAACGCACCGCCTAGTACTATTAAAATGAGGGTGTTGATAAGTCTTCAACGAGTTGTTGAGTCTTCAACGAAAGTGGAGCATACTTATGCCGACGGCAATACCCGCCCGCGCACCAGTACTGAGTCCTGAGCAATGACGATTACCATATCTACATTATGGGTTTCGGGGCATCAAGGATTGGGGAGGCGACTGAGTGTAAGCCCTCGAATTATGTAGTTTGCTCCGATTTTCCGCCCAAGAAACGCCGTGGCTCACCGGTCGATATAGCAAGAACGCGCTAGGGCTTGAGGAAGAAAAGTGGATGCCAAAAGGACGAGAGCTGCAAAGTTTCGAGTCATGGTGAGAACACGTAGAGGGTAGCTCTTGCAGAGCGGACCGAGCCTTTTAAGCGGTGTGAACGTTGCCCCGTCCTGCCCCATCCCGCAGTCGTTGGGATGCCGTGACTGTGACATCACAGTCACGTGATGTGCCGATAAACTTCCACATATATATTGCCTGAGTATTGCCTGTAACGTCCTGCAAATATCCGTAGGTACTCAACTGGATGTCATGTGCTACGTCACGGCAGAAATTTGCGTTGGGCTTTTTCCTACGTGGAACCAAGACCGCCAAGGCCGCATCACCGTCTTTGGTACAAGCCTTCAACAAGTCACAAGGTGCGGGTGGCAATGGCTTCGCGTTGCCAACTCCGCAGCCGAGAGCCTTCGTCTTCCGATCCAAGCCGTTGCTTTCGCCTCGGTCGCGTGGTCGTGAGGGATTTATGCCCTTCGACGAAACTGCTATCACGTGATTGACCCTACTTGCGTCATTCACTCCTTCGACGCGGAAATATCTAATCTGAGACTTGCTATCATCCTTCAAAGAGCACCCCCAAATTCCGACCTATTCCCGTAGGAGCAGTCCCGTCCCCTCCAGTGCACGGGTTGTGACTTCCAGCTACACTAGGTTGTTGCGCTTAACCTTCTTTGAGATCTTTAAACCAATCGTTCTAAATTCAAAATCAAATACAAGAACAGCCCTATCGCCGATTTTGGGTTAGCCCACGGCAAGGTGGACATTCCAAGTCAGGACAGGCTGGGTGTACATCCTCCCGGACGAAAGCGTGCGGAGGGGTCAGGATCCAGCAGATCATTGGTGGATATACTTTAGAAATGCAAGTGGGGATGAGGCGATTCTCGAGCATACAGCTGAAACGTGGCGGCGGTCGTCTACAACCCAAACAGTTTGAACCCTTTTTCTTCCGCTGTATTTCCAAAACCAGGAGGTCCATGGAATCTCGAACTTGAAATACACCAAACAAAAACGGTTTCGCGTCCTAACGGATACGGTGTTCGGGAGTGCAATCATCGACAAACCTGCGGCTGGGGACGCTCTGCCGCAACGTTTTTAGCCGTCTCGAAGTCATGGTGCAGAGTAAGTTCAAACGAGCCGGGGAAGACGGTCGTTCGGTTGTGGGTGGAGTGAGTGCTTTGCTTTCACTATGACGCGGCTCTGGAGTGATAAACTCGAATCGACTATCGAGAATTCTGGAGTGGTTTCATGAAGCTGACACACGTCATAGTCGTGGTGCTTGGAAGGAGTGGCCGGCATTCCCATTCAGTGACGTCGACTCCGAAGAAACTGCCAAGAATCATTACGCGGTGGATGTTTTCATGTATCTCAACAGCAATATATGTATGTAAAATAGTGAGAGGATTCTCGGACGCTCAGGGGGAAAGAAAGGATCTCAGAGTGGTACATGGCCCTATCCGTTGTGTAGCGGTATCCCGTGTGTTACACTGGTGCAAAGTTTTACACTAAGAAATAGATGAATATTAAAGGTGAGCTGGAATTAGACGTGAGCGTGGTTGCCGAATTGGGTATTTTTGCCAGGTTCTTCGGGATAGCCCGGTGGTTTGCCAACGACCTGATAATGGAGCCTTAGACTGACGGTCTCAAACAGAATTCCGATCAAATCGACTTACACTTCCTGCCGGGGGAGGTGATCCAGGAGGGGCGGCATATGGGCCTTGGTGGTGTCCAGTAGGGGTATGAACTGCAGCGGGATACTGAGTCTGGGGGCTTCCAGGTTGTTGACCCATGTAGCTTCCGTATGGCTGGCGGGATTCTGGCTGGTTCGACTGGTGAAATCCTGGCTGGTAGGGCTGTTGACCGCCGCGGACGATAAAGGCCTGGTTCGCCCGTCGAATCCGGCGGCGACGAAGCCAAAACGCCAAGCAGAGCAATACAAGGCTGGCTGCCGCTATCATTATAAAATGAGTGGATGGTCAAGAGTTCAATGGAAATGTAACATACCGATAGCGATGCCTATGCCGGCCCGAGCGCCAGGACTGAGTCCTGAGCAACGGCGATAGCCATACCTGCATCATGGGTTTCGTACCATGGTGGATAGGAGATTAAATCGAACGTTAGTGTTTGATATATGCTGTGGTTTCATGTCACTGCCTAAGGAAGCGCTGTGGCTCACCGGTCGTAATAGCAATAACGCGCCAACGCTTGTGGAAGGAAAGCGACTGACAAGAGTGCGATAGTTGCTATGTCTCGTGTCATGGGGAGAATGAGAGAGAGTGAATCGCTCGCCATGAAATAGCGGGACTGCGCCTTTTAAGTGGTGCGTGCCCCGCTTACTCCACTTCGCAGCTGTCGGGATGTCGTGCCCGTGACATCAGGTGTCACGTGACGTGCCGAGGCCAAGCAAAACGAAGCTCCAACAGATATCCTCCCGCCAACGTGCTGCAGCGCCACTGGCTGAGATTGCAATACACATCAACTAGAGAGCTTTGTCTTGATTAAAGAGCGCCGGGGAACTGGGGCTGTCTGTGACCAAAGCCCTGTGCAAGTCCGCGAGGTGCAGATAGCCTCGACACACGGCCCGAGACTTTTGATCCAAGGCTGTGCAAGGGTCGGCCTCGATTGTGAGGGATTTCCGCCCTGTGGTTCGCCGATAACCTTCCGTCAGGGAACCAAATAACCTTTGAAGCTTGCTCGCGTCGTCCCCATACCCTCCCCCCCCCTTCTGCATTTTCAACGCGCTTAAGATTATTCCCCACAATATTTGACTTATTACTATGGACCTAGCGCTGGAGAAATACCGGTGCCTTGACGCCCTTAAGACTGTTAGATCCCTACTTGTGTAAATTAGATCGGTTCTTTCCTCTCCGCCAAAGTAGCAGAAGCATCGTAACCTGGGACCCAGTACCAGCGTTTTAAGAGTCCAGTCCATCCTACTCTCCGGTGTGCTAATGGAATGTGTTAAGCCAGGAAATTCGGTGCATTGGAGATCTACACAGGCGTTGGTACTAACTGGGCTGTGCAAACACATTGGTGGGGCTTGGAAGCGTCGAGTAAGCGCGGTCCGGCCACGCTGAAGCTGAAGATGCTTCAACCAAGCACTAGCTCTCTACATAGATTTGGGGTTCATTTTGGGTGAAGCAAACGTATTCATATGTCTGGGGGAAATCCACTGGATTCGGTCTAAGAGGGGTGAAGCGGAGGAATATTTCATGCTGGCGCTAGACCACTATACGAGCGCCGGTTTTGAATTGGGTCGAGCCAACGCGTTATGTGCGATGGGCAGGGTCCACCAAATTCAATTAAACTATGCCAATGCGGAACAGCGTTTCAAGCAAGCGTTGTAGATTTGCATGGGCATGGGTAATGACTCGGGTAGGGCAAACGCCCTGGTAGACCTCGGAATCTGCACAACGCCCGATCCAATTACCCTGAAGCAGAGGGATATTACAGCGAAGCCCTAGCAATCTACACGAGCATCGGGATCTCCTTGAGTGAAGCTAACACTTTGAGCGCTCTCGGAGGGATCTACAAAGCGCGGTCCAGATACCCTGAAGCTGAAGCAGCTTATCGGCAATGGTTAGCCATATATGTACACGAAGGCTAAGAATGACGTGGGTCGAGCGGACACGTTGTACGGACTTGGTGGTGTCCACCAATCGCTATCCAACTACTCCGAGGCTGAAGAATGCTTCAGCCAAGCCTTGGAAATCTTCACAAAGAGTGGAAGTGACTCTGGGAGGGCAAACGCGTTGCGCGGGCTTGGTGAATTTTATTATTCGCAGTCGGACTACACCAAAGCCGAAGAATTATTTATTCAAGCGCTCGAGATGTACACCACCCTTGGTGACTATATAGGCCAAGCGTACGCATGGCTTGGGCTTGCGAACGTTCACCGGGCGCAATCGAAATACGGGGAGGCAGAGGGATATTGCAACAGAGCCTTGGCATTCTTCGACCGCATTGAGTTTAGTTTGGGTAGAGCAAAAGCCCTGAATGGGCTCGGAGAAATCTACCGGCTGCTATCGGACTACACAAAGGCGGAGCAATGTTTCAAACTAGCGCTGGCGGCCTACACGAGCATTCGGATTGGTTCTGGTCGAGCAGAAACATTGCACGGACTTGAAGAGATCAATCTTTCTCGCTCAAAATATGCTGAGGCGGAGGAGTGCTTCACGCAAGCGCTGACAATCTACACTAACATTGGACTCGACCTGGGTCGAGCGAACGCGTTGCGTGGACTTGGGGAACTTCGTCTCTGTCAAGCTCGGAATGGTGAAGCGAATCTTCTGCTCAAGGATGCAATGAGGATAGCGGAGAGAATCGACCACGTAGAGGGCGCGCTTGAAGCCAAAAGGCTTTTGGCCCGGGGTTTCGAGGAAGAGAATCGCCCAACACGCGACCGTCCCCCTCCCCGGAATTTACACAGGACAGGGGAGGTGAAATCGTCGACAAACTCTTCAGTCGGAGCCGGTGTGATTCCTAAAAATCTATAAAGCAGCTTCGAACTCAGGAATGTCTTGAATAGTGCTAAAAAGATGCTCGCCGGTTGGTTCCTCGCCACCTTTGATCAGAGGCCCATAGACATTTTGATAGTTTGTAAGCTGGAATACATGGTATTGAGAAGTTTGTAGCAATTAGGGCACTTTCTGAGAATCATCGAGCATCTCGTCGACTATTCTATCCGTCCTGGCCGTCTCTTCTACAAACCCGATAAAATGGGATGATCGCAGGACCTATCAACAGGATTTTCCTATCCGTTGAGATCATCAAGGGCATCTATGTCCGTCACGCAGAGCTAGGGTTTCTCCTAACCAACTGAAGAGATGAAACCGTTCGTTTTCTCGCATTTCCTTCCAATGTGTGCTTTCTGTCTCGTCTCGCATCGGAGCATAGACTAAGGTTCGAGGACTATGGCCACAGTTTCTAGAGTCTTATAACATGAAAGGGTCCGCGAATGCCATTACAAAGTCGGGGGTTGCCTCTAGTGTGTCAATTGGGATGACGATTTAGTCAGCATAGAGTGTTCGGCAGGGTCGATGGGTCACCGAGTTGCTCAGCGGTTTAGTCACCTACGATAGTCACAAATTTGGTGTTATAATTCTGAGCATCCCAGGTCTTACATTTAATACATAGCTACAGGGATTGCAACGCAATCAGATCCAAACCGGTTTTGACTTCTCTTCTCTTTGCTCCAGACAACGGCCAGCATCCCCAGTTGCTCTCCTCAACAACCCAAGCAAACACCTTTCATACCGGAAGCTCGGCAGCTCCGTCCACGCTGAATATTACTTTGGAACCTTCTTGGTTTTCTTTCATCGCATCCGAGGTCGTGAAGTCGAGCACCAATTGGTGGCGAGGCCGCCAGGCCTCGTTTGAGTACCTCTGGTGCACTGCGTCGGTTATCTTGTCCACGTCCTCCCCCCACCCGCGTATTTTCAGCGTATGTAGGGATGGAAAAGGAATTTGATCGTCATCAGCATCTTCAACTGTGCCGCTAATGAATTCCAGAAATTGGTCAATGTGAATGTTTTTGCGACCAATCTTTATTTCTATGGAAGCCAGAGTTTCGACGCGGTTCAACGCAACCAATGTTGAATCGGCAGCGACGAACGCGCTATCTGAGACGAACCGCAGATCCGGAAGCCCGCTCGCCCAATCGAGTTCGTTAGCGAGTGAACCAATGCATTCCAGGGCGAGCGGATGGTTAAGACCACCGACTTGGAGCTCGAAACCACCGGCGCTTCCATTCGTGGTCCACTTGCAACGCCCTCCATCCTCTAGGGAGATTGTTGATCCATCGTGCTCCGAGTGCAGTCTTTGTATTATGGAAGAAAGTGGCTGCATTGCATCAATCCAGAAGGGGACGCTGGATTCACGGTGTTGCCAGGACGATTGGGTCGCCGAGGCGATGATGACCACTTTTTCGATCGAGAGGGGTA
>WSTY01000474.1:0-18875 GCA_019633465.1 Tulasnella sp. 417 | reverse complement strand
CCCAATAACGATGTCGAGTGGAGAATGTCGAGCACGTTCCAACCAGATTTCGTGCTTCATGGTGGCCTGATGAGGTTTTCGTTTTATTGCACTTCAACGTTGCCCAGAACGCGCCCGTATCCAGTGCATAGCGCCTCCATGTACGATATTCGTGAGATGCGACGACGGGAAAATTTGAGAGCGGGTCGTCACGTGAGCCGCGGGTCTTTGGGTGAAGTGACGCTCTCGCGCGCGTCAAAGAATGCGGCATTCGTGGAATAGGTACGACTTTTATATACGAACGGTCTGCCTTGCTTGGGGGATGTCTTGCAGGGGACGCCCTCACCAGCGCAGCGTAGAATGAGTGGACGCGAAGTGGGACCGGTCTGATGTCTGCGGCCATGAGACCCGTAGATGAGTTTACATAATTCTATTTCTTACCGTGACGTCACTCGTCCCGTGACAAACTGAAAAAGACCCGTACCGCTTTCTCCTCCATTTCCCTACCACTACACGCCCTTTCGCAGTTTTCGCAAGCCATGGCAGAAAGTATGCAGCCTCTTTCCTGGTCCCGCTCTTCGACGCGGGTGACGAAAACCGGTCAGGGGTCGGCGTCGGACAATCAGTGTTTGCACAAGCCACACGCCCAAGATCAACGCTTCTTCCCTTCCCCCAAGCCAAATTGCCTCCACATACAAATCCCAAAAGCGTCAGCGCTCAACCCCAGCGACCTTCCTCGACATCGGATGGGCTCACCACACCAAGTGCCCTCAAAAAGCCATCATAATGGCATTCATTTACAAAAAACGCTACGAAAGAATGATCGGGCAAGGGTGAGGATGGATTAGGTTCAGAGGAAGGAGAGGCGGAGAGGTTTTTGACGGATAGTCCTCGTAACCAAATTGCAAACGAGCGTTGTATAACCACAAGACGACCCTTTCCGTCCGCTTCAACAACTTGGAGTTGCTCCACTCCATCGGCTATATAAAGTCGGAGCCAAGACGAGTAACAAGTTCTCCCTATCCGTGGAACGTCATCCGGACCTCCCCATTCCAGTCCCTACTCTCTTTCTCTCTCAATACACCCACTCTCCCTTTATCTTCATTCTTCACATCCCATCATCAATGCCAGTATTCGACTGGCCGTTCTCTTCTAGCTCTTGCGCGCGTGTAGAATGGGATCCCGGTCACGAACGGCGTCGCCAACATCCCTCTGTTCGACAAAACCGGCAAAGTCGTTGCCTTTGGCTCCAACAGGGTCAAGCCCGGTACGTATGGGGTCTACGGTGCTCGCTCGTTCTACCGCTCAGCTGACTAATTGGGCACTCTCTCGCAGACCAAATCTCCCCAGCAAACCTCTCCTCCCTAAAAACAACCCATCCAATCCGCTGCCGCGTCCCTGGGCATCACCCACTACGACGTCGCCCCCGTCACGCTCTCCTACGTCCTGCAACCCGCGCCCTCCGGCACCGACCCCAACCGCAAATGGGCCATGCTGACCCACCAGTCCCAACTACGCAACGAGAACGCATCCAAGTGGGTCCAGCCGCACGTCGACGCCACTAAACTCACCCAAGGCAAGGTGCTCCACGTCGTGGACTTCGTCGCGCATGCGTCGTACCACGCCCTCGAGTGGCAAAACCAGGATCCGACGTGGGGTGGTGAGATAAAAGTGATTACGGACCCGCAGGGTGAGGAGGCTCCTCCGGACGGGTGGCAGAATATCAAGGGGACACAGTACCAGGATACGCAAGGGTGAGCTCTAACCACGATCTATTGCACGTTTTGGTTTTTTGCGTGCTCAATTTTTGCTTCCTGTCCCTTTTCTTCTGGTGGCTGATTGCAGGAACAACATCATCTCCTACTACGTGCAGTATGGGCCACTCGGCCCCTACTGCCAAACGGACCTTGGACCTTGGGAAATCCGTATTTCAAAAGACTACGGGTCCGGCTCTAAATATCGAGATCGATGGAAACCTAGTCGGCACCGTTAACCAGGCCTCATCTGGCTCCAACTTTGATTTCCCATAGGAAGCAGGCGTCGAGCCGTTCGTGCCAACGAACGTGGGTCGTGCCCGGACCAACGCGCCCTACGTGACCCACAGGTTCCACGATACCGTTTACAGATACGGTTTGACCAAGGACGCGTTCAATTTCCAGCAATACAATCTCGACAAAGGAGGGGTTGAAAATTATCGAGTCGAGATGCAAGCTCAAGACTTACGATGGCACAAACAACGCGAATTTCGCTTCGTCCCCTGAGTACGTCCCCCAGCCGCTTCTGTTTTATTTATTTTATTTTATTTTTTGCTTTCTGCTTAACGGACGCTTGCTTACTGCCCCCCCCCCCTTCTAGTTTTCCTCGTACTTGGCAACAGCGGCCGAAACGGACACTGCAACATGTACCTCTGGACTCAGACCCAACCCATGCGAGACGGTTGACCTGGAAAATGACATCCTCACCCATGAACTTACTCATGGTGGGGCCAATCGGATGGCTGCTGGTGGGACTGGAGCGTACGTTTTACTTCTTCCCTTTCAGCGTAAAAGATAAAGGTGCTCCTTGCTGACGACGAAGGTCGTCAGAGATCAACCGAATGATCTTTTCGGGCACGTCCCCGACTTGAAACGACCTCTAGCGAGAGACGTGAGGCACGATGAGCCGCAATGATCGATTTGGCGTGTTTCACGCTGGCTCCTTTGAATGGTTGGGATCCGATGAAAATGTCGAGCGGAGAACCCCGGGCACGCTCCAACCAAACTTTGTACTTTGTAATGGCCCGATGTGGCTTCGACTAGTAGAGCTCCAATGTTATCCAGAGCAGTTCTGTATCCAGTGCGTAGCTTCTCCACGTACGGCATACGTGAGATGCGATGATGGGGAAGTCCGGGGCCTCGTCGTCCTAGCCGCGATTCCAACACAGGAAAACTATCATGAGAAATATGGCATAATATATATGACTACTATTAAGGTGTGATTGATTACTGATCTTGAGGGTCATGTCTTGAGAGGCCGACCGTTGGA
Organism: Tulasnella sp. 417; assembly: GCA_019633465.1. NCBI lineage: Eukaryota > Fungi > Basidiomycota > Agaricomycetes > Cantharellales > Tulasnellaceae > Tulasnella > Tulasnella sp. 417. The sequence continues at coordinate 15,872 of WSTY01000474.1, read as the reverse complement.
GAAGCAATGTTGGGTAGTCCTTCTGTCAATGTCACACGGCTCTGTCGGAAATAACACACGTAATGACCCACTGCAAAAAAGCAGAATGAGATCCAGAGGCACTACCACAAATAATAATTTACAGGCTTTGTTCGGCACGGGATCCTGGAGCCTCGGGACATTGGGTGCCACGGAAATCCACACAAACAAGACGGGTGAGCAAATCTCAACCAAACAAGCCCACGGTTGAACAACAACTGCCGAGTGAGCGCCTTACTTGTAGTTTCCCTGATGGGCTGAGGAAGGGTGGGTCTCGAGTCTACCTCTCCCTCTGCCTCTCCTCGAGGCTCTTTTTCGATCGGGTGTGATTCACCGACCCCCTGGTTTCGATTTCTATGGAATAGCTTCTGTGGTTCACCGGATTGAACAAGTTTGTGCAATGATGCGATTGACGTTTGTTCGGCACCTTTCGAGAAACGGTAGGTATCTTCCCCTCTCCTTTGCGTTCGGCTATACGGTTCAACAAGAGATTCGTCTTCTATATGCATATCTGAAATACACCATCCTCTAATCTACATGCAAACCGGGTGCGTCTGACATCGGTGACTAGCGGCGAGTAATTGTTACGTTTATTCCTGTGAGCAGGGACGTAGGTTTCAGCCCCTCGACGACGCTGAGGTAGGTATCCCGCTTGGAATTGTCGACCGTTTGGTCAAATTTGTATATAACCGAGCGTCTCAGCCATTCCTCCGCGTTGTTGTCCGTTGTTATGGAATTGCCGAGTGTCCAGTCCTCGATAGCAAGGCGGACGAGGGCGTCGAAACCAGGTTTTGTCTGCCGGGTCCCCACAACGGCCCGTATCTGCTCGAGCGTGCATCCACCGCATTGAATGAGCGTGAGCCATTGAAGGCGGGGGCATGTCGTCCCGACGCAAAGTAACCACTTGCCACCTGCAAAATTTACTCGCTCCAAGGTCAATGCTTTGAGGAGTGGAAGTCCGGCCAACGCGCCCTCCAGATGGGTCAGCTCCTCTTCGCCCCTGTAGATATTCACACCCATTCTGAAGGATGAATATTTTCCCGAAAGCCTCAAGCTAACGAGGTTCGGAAATGGGTGGTGTTGAGATAGGGGCAGAAGCAAGTGGTGCCTGACAGCAGCTTCGAGTCGCGCTAGGCTGAGGAAGTACCGGACTCGCGGTAGGTCGAGACAGGAGAGGATCGCATCATGACTGCCTTCCGGAAGCCGTATCCAGAGCTCCCTTAAGGAAGGATGAAATATGCGCGGTAGCGGCGGCACTTGTGCAGGGAAGCGATGACCACCCATCATCGCCGGGCTGTCACAGTGGATGTGAAGTGTGATGAGATTGGGGAGAGAGAGGAGGACGCGCTGTATGGACTTGACATTTTCAATCTCTCCGGCTTGGGAGAATTTGAACTGTGTGAGCTGAAGTACTTGTAACTTGGTGAACCGAGCGACAAAGTAGTCGTGAGGAAAACCGACCACCACAAGCTCTATCAAGCTCGGTGCTTCTCCGTGAACGAAAGGTTTGATCTTGCATCTCGTCGTCGTCGGAGGCTGGAAGTGACGCCTCGCCCTTTCTTCAACTGCTGTGAGGCTCCCCAACATGGGCGCCGACACATCTCGTAGTCGGTCGAAGATCACCCGAGAAATCTTTTTGGGTACACGATCCACCCGAAACGACCTCCAGTGCGAGACGTGCGGCATGATGAGTCGCATGATGGCTTTGGCGTTTTTGAATGGCTGAGGTTCGATGAAAATGTCGAGCGGAGAACCTCGGGCACGTTCCAACCACACCGTGTGCTTCATGATGGCCGGGTGGATCCTGGCCTGACGGAACCCAAGGGTGGCCCAGAACACACCCGTGTCCAGGGCGTAGCGTCTCCAAGTGCGACATACGTGGGATGCAATGAGGGGAAAATTTGAGTAGTATTTGTCCTCGCCATCGTTCCAGCAGAGGAAGGCGATGGTTAGAAAGATGTCATAGCGAATGTCGCTGAGCATGTGGTGTGGCTGGACCCGGATCGTGATATAAGTGTCTGACGTTGGCATGGACGAAGCTCTCTTGGAAACGGGTTCTGTTGCATCCATGTTGAGTCGTGACTGGTTCAGAGCTGGGCCGGAATCCATATCAAAGAGGATGCTCAGTTCTGACCTTTGGGGCCAGCTTTATAAGAAGACCAGATGTGGATTATGGGTACAACAAGAGACAACCTTGAAGCGGCACTTACTCTACACGTACTGATAAATTGTTAGGTAAAAGTAACTGAAAGCCGGTATCAAAACCGCAACGGCGAACCAAGCACTATCGCCGTCAGCAACGCCGCACGGTTTGCACAAACGACGATCGACTGGGATATTAGGGAGGTCGGACCTGATTTGTGGCGGTCGCTTCACGCGCGGCTCCAGATGGCAACTTCAGCGATCCTCGGTAGGTTGAGGCGACAGCCCTCGCTTTGTTGTCCCTGAAGATCACGTAGTGCTTCGGAATCCACCAGCCCATCACCACCATCACCGTACAACAGCAGCTGCCACCCTCCGCCCCGCCAGGCTCAAGGGAAAGGCATAGGATACCAGAGGAGGTCGAACCACAAGTCGTCTGATGCAGCCATCCGCCCCCCACCTGACTCAACCCCGGCCTGAACGAGACCAATCAAAACCGCGTCCCGACGGAGCCTACATCGCCTGCCAGTAGCCTTAAGCTGCCGACACTAGTTGCTTGCTATGAGCGTTATGAACCAGTGCAAGGTGCTTCGAGGCTCGCAGCATAGAAGATTATTCGAGGGTCGGGTTGAGATGCAATGTCGTGACAGTTGCTCCCGCCACTGCCGCCCCTGAAAGATGGGACGAGAGGGGCACGAAGAACCTCTTCCTTCGTCAATACCGACAAGGTCTCAACGTCATGCCCTACAATAACAGAACACAGCTTGGCAAACCCAGGGCTTTGGTTCGAAGAGATGGGATCAGAACTTCGTCGCATCTATATATGTACACCAGGACACGCACAGAGAATACCGGCCTCGTTCAGCGTATAACGACCGGATTGATGAAGGCGAAGAATGGGTGCGATCAACTATAACGATAGCGCGAGCGTTGAACCTTTTTTTCTTCGCAGGAATCCCGGCGTTTGCCGTTCGGGGGAGGTCATCGGGAATCGCTAGCGTCCGCATCACGCATCGATATCACGCACTTGTCGAGAAACGGTAGGTATCTTTTACTCTTCTTGGCGTTCTGCTGTACGTTTCGACAATGAATTACTCTTTTATATGCAAATCCGAACTACTTCATCCTCTAACCTGCATGCGGGTGCGTCTGACAACGAGGACTAGCGATGAGTGCTTCTCGGGTTTATTCCTGTGAGCAGGAGCGAAGTTTTGAGCCCCTCGACGACGCTGAGGTAGGTGTTCCGTTTCAAATCGTCGACCATGTAGTCGAATTTGTATATAAGCGAGCGTCTCAACCATTCATCCACGTCTTTGTCCATCGTTATGGAATCGCCGATTGTCCATTCCTCGATAGCAAGCCGGGCGAGGGCGTCGAAACCAGGTCTTGTCTGCCGCGTCTCCACAACGGCACGTATATGTTCGAGCGTGCATCCACCGCATCGAATGAGCGTGAGCCATTGAAGCCGGGGGCATGTCGTCCCGAGGCAAAGTAGCCACTTGCCACCTTCAAAATCCACTCGCTCAAAGGTGACTGCTTTGAGTAGTTCTTTACTCTCGCTACCTGAAACGGGCTTCGGTTGCTGGGTTAGAAAGTAGGGGTCTGCAGACTATATTTCACGTCGGGCGCCTCATCATGCCATAGCGTCATAAACACAATTGGTGCACACAGTGCCAGGAGCTGAAAACAAATGAAAGGGCCATAGCTCAATTTTGGAGGGGATCCGGGCATTTACTAGGCTGTGGCTAGGAAATTATATAGGTCCCTTTCGACTACCGGTTCTGAGCCAGACAACCACCAACACAAAAGTTGCTACACCCTATTACACAACCGCCACCTAAAGCGACCAGATCATCCCAAGTCCCTTTTCCGCATATCGAGGGCACAACGTCCGTTGTTCTCGAAGGTCATAGAGGTCATAATTCCAGTCAGCCCGTCGATTAAAATGAGCATACAGTCGATTGATGCCGACATCAGCGTTGCGGGTGATGAACTCAGACTTTTCCCGACCTTTTTGAATGTCCTCCGCAAGTTCAATCATCCCGCTCACATCATCAGACGTGAGGAGATTACCCCGATTGTGATCATCAAAGGTAAGCCGTGCACCCTTGGTGCCCCACTCTATTCCGTTAATTGTGAAGTCAACTCTCAGCTCCAATGGAGCCCAGAGTCGACAGCTTGAAATGAAAATCTTGCCCATCTCTGAAGAATTCAGCTGGGTGCCAGGTGATCTCTTCCACATCCAAAGCACTATTCTTAAAATGGATGACTCTACCCGTAGACGCTGAGCGAGATCCTCTGCCATTCTCTGGTTAGGGTCCAGCGTCTGGTCCAGCGTCTGGTCCACCACCTTGTCCACCACCTTGTCCACCGCGTCCACCGCCTGATCCACCGCCTGATCCACCGCCTGGTCCACCACCTGGTCCACCGCCTGGTCCACCGCCTCGACCACCACCCGGACCACCTGGTCCACCACCTGGATCACCACCCGGACCGCCTGGTCCACCGCCTGGACCACCGCCCGGACCACCGCCTGGACCACCTCCTGGACCACCGCCTCCAGCTCCCGCGCCAGCTCCCGCGCCAGCTCCCGCGCCAGCTCCCCGGCCAGCTCCCCGGCCAGCTCCCGCGCCAGCTCCCGCACCAGCTCCCGCACCACCCCCCGTACCACCCCCACCCACCCCACCCACCCCCACCCGTACCACCCCCGCCCCAGCCGGTCCCGCACCTGCTCCCGCACCTGCTCCCGCACCTGCTCCCGCACCCGGTCCCGCACCCACTCTCGCACCCACTCTCGCTTCTCCCGCACCAATGCTATTGCTCTAGCGTGGACCAACACTTGTGGTTGCATCCTGGGCAATAGCGTTGAGTTGGGAAGACCTTCAAAGTCGTCCGACATGATGTGTACAGCAGCTTGAATTAGGTCATCGGTCTGAAGTTGCCCAGTCCTCGCACCCCAATAAATGGGTCTCCCACTCGGATCAGGACTCTGACTAGCTAAGGTGTGCAATGCAAGCACAGCCTCAATTGAGACTCTGACCAAATCCGGGTTGGATTCCCCGGAGATCGATGGTGTCAAACAGTTGGCAAATGAGAGTATAAAACTCGCCACACCGTCGATCACGTTAGTCAGCTGATCATGCGGAATTGGAATCGAGAGTTTCACGGCTCTTTGCAAGCATGCGCCATGACCACGCACAGCGTAGAGTTCAGATTGCAGATCCCCCCGAAGCGACGGCAGGCTTAAGACCCGAGGGCCAGAAATTACAACATTTAATAAATCTTGGGCCCTGCGAATCAAAGTGTTAGCTGAGCATTCCTGGGACGGCACTGATTTGTGGTGCACTTACCTTTTGTCTGCTTGATCCACAAGCTCCATGAATCGGTGAGATTCATTGAAAGACCGCTTATCAGGGTCGAGTTTGCAAACCATCTTCGCCCACAGGCTCACAAGGACATCGACCAGATGAGGCGTGTTTCCGGCCAAGAAAAACCGCGATAGTCCGGTCCATTGATATTCTGGGATGACTTGGCCCCTACTTATTATGGTTAACAGAACTGCAATATGAAGAATCATTTCATTGTCTTCAAACTTGTGGCATGGGTAGTTGGTCCAAGCGAATTCGAATGCTCGCAGGAAGGTGCCTCCAAAACTCCCTGACTGATATAGTTGAAAATTGGTTAGATCATCTTGTCTAGAACCGTACCCCGAAGGTTGGAGGATGACATGACATAATAATAACCCCAAAAGTTCCGCTATTTCTTGGCTGCGTTTGGTCGGTTGAGAATGCCACATGTCGAACGTGTCGCGAGTTACGAAAACAAGGCGTCGCCGAGTTTCCGGGTCCTGGAATGCAAAATGATATGCGGTTTTATCCAGAGTGCCTATGAATTGGGCGGCAGTGATTTGGTCTGCGCGGTTGGAGGCTGACCCAATGAGCCAGCCAGCTGCCTGGGCAGCCTCTGTCTGCTTGGAAATATCAGCTTTGCTGACCGTGGCTGAAAGACGCGTCATAGACAGCGATCGCATGATCCCGGAGGCAATGGTTGAATAGCGAATCTTTTGAACAAGCTTTGGCAGCTTTCGAACTACGAGGTCGACGACGTCCATCACTCGACCCTTCCACCATCGAGGGAAAACCAAAAACCTCATACGCTTCAATGCACGGGAGCCGGCAGATTGATATGGGCACAGCTGAGAAATGGCGCCCGCGACTATGGCTACACCACACAAGATACCTCCACCGCCGGAAAATGCAATTACAACACCCGCGACGGCCCTGTTGACGGGGAAAAGAAATAGGCACACGCCCGCAAAGAAGAGGATGACCGATAGCAGGAGTATATTGGGGAGGGATCGGATGATTGATTCTAAATGCCATTGCTGGACTCCGTTGAACTTGCGTTGCCGGTATCGACCCTGTTCCTCCAACGGCCCCGTTTGTCCTGTTCGATCGTAGTCCTGCAACCACTCCTTAGCCATCATAGCAGCCACGGCTGCAAGCAGGCTGCAGCTCAAACTCGCGTAGAGGAAACAATTGACGATGACGGAGTTGGAAGAGGGAGTAAATGGAGGAGAGAGGTCGGCGGGGACAAGGGTGTTGTTATCCGCCTTGGTGACGATAAGGCGGAGAAGTGCGTTGGTCTCAGTCATCGGATCGGACGAAAGGCCTGCTATTGAGAGAGAGATGAAGGCCGTGTTGATCGCCGAGAACAACGCAGCCTGTGTCGCATAGGGTGGTCAGCTCTGAAGTCCCGTATTGTACCGTAATCTCCGACAACAAAGGAAGCGAGCTCACGAAGATTAATAGCACGTCGAGGTTCTCACTGAGGTCCTCGGTCATCTTGATGTCGTGGGTATCTGCTTGGCGGTCGTAGCGTTTCCAGAACTCGCTACTTATCTCCTCCGGTGGAAGACCGATAAGGTCTTCTGGCTTATCATCCTTCAAGACTTCCCGGTTGGGTGGTTTGTATTTTGATTTGTAAAATCTTTGTCTGGATCGTATCATTGATGGAGTGCTTGATGCGTCAATGGGCGAGGAGAGTGGTGGGAGGGAAAGGAACGTTCCTTGAGGGATTCCACCACGCGCGGAAGGCACGAGGTCGGCCAAGCCATTGTTTGGCCGCCGGAGTGGTGGCGCGCCTTTGGACCAATCACGTGACTTTACCGCCAGCCCCAAACACTCGACCCGCCAATCACACAGAGTTGTCGTCTCTTCAGCCGCTTTACGGGTGGTGTAACGGGCGAGATGCAGCGTAGAAAAGAGTGGACGCGAAGTGGGACCGGTCTGATGTAAATAGAGGAGGACACATATACACGGATGACCGCGGGAGACCCATTCTTCTATTCTTACCGTGGCGTCACCCCTCCCCTGACAAACTGAAAAAGACCCGTACCGCTTTCTCCTCCATTTCCCTGCCACTACACGCTTTTTCGCAGCTTTCGCAAGGCATGGCAGAACGTGTGCAGCCGGCCCTGCTCTTCGACGCGGGCGAGCAAAAACCGGTCAGGGGTAGGCGTCGGACAATCAGTGTTTGCACAAGCCACACGCCCAACATCAACGCTTCTTCCCTTCCCAAATTGCCTCCACACACAGACCTCAAAACGTCAACCTTCCTCGACATCGGACGCGCTCACCCCACCAAATGGCCAAGTGTCCTCAGTAGCTGCCATAATGGCATTTATTTCAAAATAACGCTGCGAACGAATGATCTGGCGGGGGTGAGGATGGATTAGGTTCAGGGGAAGGAGAGGCGGAGAGGTTTTTGACGGATGGTCACCAAATTGCAAACGAGCGTTGTATAACCACAGGACGTCCCTTTCCACCCGCTTCAACAACCTGGGTGTGCTCCACTCCATCATCTATACAAAGTCGGAGCCAGGACGAGGAACAAGTTCGCCTCATCCGTCATCCGGACTTCCCCCGTCCAGCCCCTACTCTCCCTCTCTCTCAATACACCCACTCTCTCTTTATCTCCATTCTTTACATCCCATCATCAATGCCAGTATTCATCAAACACTATCAGCCGTACTGCTCCTCTCTTCGACTATCGTTTATGCACCTCCGCTCCAACCCACCGCGGTGCCCGACCATAATTACAACTTCTGAACCCACCGTCGCAATTTAGGCGCCAACAACGTCCAGTTCGTCTCCCAGCTCCCTCCTTCCTCCTAAAAAGTAAGCTAGCACCTTCCGTCACCCCGATAGGGAAAATATCGTACTGATGACTTACTGGGTTCGGCTCACCCCAGACGTTCCGCTACGATCGCTCTCTCCTCTCGCGCTCCGCAAACGCCTCCCACTCGCTCGTTCCTCGCTCCCCCGCCGGACCCTCGGGCGTCTCGCCTGAAGTCGAAGAAGCCATTTTCTGCGTCGCCTAACAAACCGACCTCGCCAAAGATTCTGTCAAAGATCGCAGTGGTAACACGAACGACATCGGTGTGACGCACGTCGACCTGGTTCAGATGCTGGCGCTCGGGTCGCAGTTGAACTCCAATCGTCAAGAAACACTGACGGTTCTCTTCTGGCTCTTGCGCGCGGGTAGAATGGGATCCCGGTCACGAACGGCGTCGCCAACATTTCTCTGTTGGACAAAACCGGCAAAGTCCTTGCCTTTGGCTCCAACATGGTCAAGCCCCGTACGTATGGGGTCTACGGTGCTCGCTCGTTCTACCGCTCAGCTGACTAATTGGCCACTCTCTCGCAGACCAAAATCTCCCCAGCAAAGCCTCTCCTCCCTAAAACCACCGCCATCCAATCCGCTGCCGCGCCCTTGGGCATCACCCACTGCGACGCCGCCCCCGTTACGCTCTCCTTCGTCCTGCAACCCGCGCCCTCCGGTACCGACCCCAACCGAAATGGGCCGTCTTGAGCCACCAGTTCCAACTACGCAACGAAAACGCGTCCAAATGGGTCCAGGCGCACGTCGACGCCATTAAACTCACCCAAGGCAAGGTGCTCCACGTCGTGGACTTCGTCGCGCATGCGTCGTACCGCGCTCTCGGGTGGCAAAACCACGATCCGACTCGGGGAGATGGGATCAAAGTGATTACGGACCCGCAGGATCTAAAAGCTTCGTCCGAAGGATGGCATACTATCAATGGGACTCTATACGAGGATACGCAAGGGTGAGCTTCTACCTCTCCCTCTGCCTCTCCTCGAGGCTCTTTTACGATCGGGTGTGATTCACCGACCCCCTGGTTTCGATTTCCATGGAATAGCTTCTGTGGTTCACGGGGTTTAACAAGTTTGTGCAATGATACAATTGACGTTTATTGGGCACTCTTCGAGAAGCGATAGGAATCTTCCCCTCTCCTTTGCGTTCGGCTATACGGTTTGACAATAGATTCCTCCTCTATATGCATATCTGAAATACCTCATCCTCTAATCTACATGCAAACCGGGTGCATCTGACATCCGTGACTAGCGGCGAGTAATTGTTGCGTTTATTCCTGTGAGCAGGTGCGTATATTTCAGCCCCTCGACGACGCTGAGGTAGGTATGCCGCTTGGAATTGTCGACCGTTTGGTCAAATTTGTATATAAGCGAGCGTCTCAACCATTCCTCCGCGTCTTTGTCCGTTGTTATGGAATTGCCGAGTGTCCAGTCCTCGATAGCCAGGCGGACGAGGGCGTCGGATCCAGGTCTGGTCTGCCGTGTCTCCACAACGGTACGTATCTGCTCGAGCGTGCATCCACCGCATTGAATGAGCGCGAGCCATTGAAGGCGGGGGCATGTCGTCCCGAGGCAAAGTAACCACTTGCCACCTTCAAAAGTCACCTTTTCAAAGGTCAATGCTTTGAGTAGTGGAAGTCCGGCCAACGCGCCCTCCAGGTGGGTCAGCTCCCCTTCGCCGGTGTAGCCGGAAGGTTGACCGATTGGGAGCCCTGAGTTCGTTTTGACGGTGGTGTTTGGTTGTGTCCTCTCTCGACACGCCACATGGCGAAATTTTGACCATCACGTGAGGTAGATAGAACACCGAGCTCAATACGGATCTTTTCACTCATGAAAATGGTACCATAGCAGATCTACGCTAAGCTTTCCAGTGTTCCTGCGCGTATAGGGACTTATTGCACGTCCTCGGGCTTCCTGCAAGTGGCCGTGCCTTATAATGCATTGCGGACTTTAGCGGGGTTGGACGGTCGTTACCGGGTGCGGGTAGGCCACGAAAGTCCCCGATCACGTCCAACCGCCCCTAGCCCGGCAGTTCACGGGCGTAGGATTGCCTCCCGCCTAGAAAAGTCTTCCCCTGACTGTGTGCCCCGGTAGGTTCATATATGTCTCGAGTTGCTCTCCGACCCGCAGCTGACAAAATAACGTCTCTTATCCGTTTGATCTCACCGGTGGCAGTTTGTATCGTTTGCGGGGGCTCGGTATTCGTGATGCCAGCGCGCAACATGAACCAAGTCGACCACAGCTCTTCGCAACACCACACTCAAGTCTGTCGCATCAACGACCTCCCTTACGACGTCTTCTACCGGCTTATCCTTATATGTTGGAACGACGCTGAAAACGACTTCCGGCAGAAGGGAATTCATCCCCCAACCACTGCCTCCCACGTTTGCCGCCTATGGAGACAACACGCCATCAACACGCCTCTCTTTTGGGCCAAGCTGACGTTTCAAAGCAAGATCCCGCAGTTGGAGAAATACAAAGAATGGCTCATCCGTCTCAGAGGCGCGCCGTTCGATGTGCGCATCGGTGGGGAGCCTTTCACTTCAGCCAGTATCAAACATGCAAAGGTTATCATGCAGCTGGTCATGTCCCACATATCCCGCCTTCGATTGTTTCAAGTTCTCTACGTCCCGAAAAAAATACTGCGGCTAATCTTTGATTGTCTGAGTGATGCGAACGCGCCATTGCTGCAGACATTGCAGGTTGATATGTCGGAGATCAACAACCGCTCATTTTCCTCGCCCCAGAAGCAATGGGAACCTAGGCCGTTTCATCGTGGGGAGGTACCCAATCTTCAAAAGATTCAACTGGATACCATGCATTATGGATACAGTCTGGACCGCTTCGGCGAAACGCTCAGCACCTTCATGATCACCCCCAGAATGACGCTCGTGCCATCCCACGAACACATCAAATTCGTTCAAGAAGTTCTGCTACAAGCTCCAAACCTGCGAGTATTCGGCTACAGCCCTACCTGGTCTCGACCGTTCGACCTCGGCTTTCAAGAAATGCAAGCCTTTCAAAACCCTCTTCTTCTTCCCATAACCCACTCGTCTCTAGAAGAGCTCTACATCTCAGGGAAGAGGGAAGATGTCGATGTTATTCTCTGTTCCCTCCGCCTCCCGCGCGTCCGTTACATCGCCGATGGCAGCGGGGTGGAACCTATCCTCGGCTTATGCTGTCTCCAAGCCATCGCTCTCGGCACGTTCCCAAGCCTGATCAGCTTGCATCTTGGAGGAAGTATAGACCCTTTCACCAGGCGACCTTATACAAGGGATCCACTCAACTCCCCAAATCTGGCCCACTTACTTCACGCTTTGCGACGGTTACCCGAACTTCGAGCGTTGACGTTCCATCAAGTAGACTTCGAGGACAAGCAGTACCTTTTAGAATGTCTCGGAAAGGCCGGATGCTGTCCAAAACTTGGATGGCTCAATTTGCGGCAGAGTGTTGGATACACGATGCAAGAACTACGCGAAGTCGTCGAGGCAAGGCAGCAGCCAAAGGGCGCATATCCACAAGTTCAGATTCGTACCCGCGAGTGGCCTATCCGCGAAGACAGCAGTCAAGGAGACGTCGAAGCTCGGGAGTGGCTAGGCCAGGCGGGTTTTTTACGGGAAGCCCGGTTCGAAGACGAGCAACGTGGACACTACCTTAGATCAGTGGAGGGGGTGAGCCAAGATGTGTTTGGATGGACTACGTGATACGTGCTTTCAAAGCAGCTGTGGAAGAGTTAAGGAAGGAAGTCGTTGGTATTTCGTCATGGGTGTGGGACTCTCGTAACCATATCTTTCCGATTTCAACTGTGGTTGCTGCTTTTAGAAATACTTCTACGCAAGTGCGGCGGAACCACTTTATATTTAGCCCTTGTAACAAGTTGATAAGCAAATGAGAATTATCTGACTTAAAATACGGTGGCCAAAATGCCTGTTCACGTATCATCCCTTTAGGGGACCACATGTTGTTAAGCGACCGTACCCCTTTGGCGACACTGAGTTAGTCTTTTCCCCTGAGGGAGATATTTTTCCCGACCTCAAATTGTACGACTACCTCCAGCCACTCTCTCTCCTCTTCGAATAGTATCGGAGCCTCTTCAAATTGCGATCCGGCGGATGGAGCTACTTTTTTTTTTTGCTGCCAATTAAGGCTTAGAGGATGGATTACAGTATACTCGCTTCATTGCGTGTCCTTGGCAAAGCACCTGCCTGGCCCAAGCCGTTCGCCGCGTTTCTTTGACTGTCAGTTTCTGCACCTGGAGAGCGGAGATCCGGCATCAGCGAGAGCTGGACACACATCCTCAAAATGGAGTCTATTATCGTCAACCATGGTGGCGAAGGGCTGCGTTCCTTCCGCCTGTGAAGCAGATCGTTCTATCTGTTCTCGCCCGTCGCTTTGAGAGTGGCTCCACCAGTGACATTTGATAATATAATACAGCATGGAAACATCCCCTAATCTGAAGTGCTTACAAAACGGATATCTGTGACGTTGTGGTCTAATCAGATCTATTACCGACTTTACACCCTCTACAACGGTAAGATAATCCAGTCGGCTCGACTCGGAAATGGGGTCCATTCTGTCGTAGATGAGCGATTGCTTCAACCATTCATTCGTTCATCGTCCATTTTTATGGCATAGCTGAGCCCGAATTGCGATATAGCAAGTCGAACGAGAGCATCGAACCCCGGTCATCTCCGCCGCTCCTCCACAATGGTCCGTAGTTTCATGAACGTGCACCCAGTGCACGACCTGAAAGTGAGCCACTACAACCGAGGGCACGTCCTCCCGAGGCAATCAAGTTCATCGTCCCCTTTAAAATCCACCCTATCAAAGGTCCAATGCTTCGAGTCCCCGGAGCTCGACTAATACACCCTCAAGGTGAGTTAGGGCATTCGTGCACGAATAGTGACCGGTGATGTTGGGTATTGGATTCGCGATGGGGGGTTGGATGGCTTCCTCCAACACGTGAGCTGACGAGGTTCGGAAATGAATGGTGCTGAGACAAGAGTGGAAGCATGTGGAGTCCCAGGGCGACTTCATTTTGGTTCCGGGTGAGGAAGTACCGGACCTGAGGGAGATCGAGAGAGGAGAGGATCACATCAAAGTCAATTCTCTAGAGGGAAGTTCTTGGAACGGCCTTTTGGTCGATTGAAACGTCGAATGGGCAACTGTTCGCCCGCTGCAACCAGACTCGATATTTCTCAAGGTGGGGTTCCTTTTGATGGAACTCCAGCTTGGTCCAAAATTTTGGGCGTTTTGACGGCGTGTTATCTCCATGTCTGGCATACATGCGAGCGCCACGACTAGGAAGGGAAGACCCGCGTATGGCTCTTAGACGAAAATTGAGAATATTAGGTGGAATACGTCGTATCGCAGCTTGTTCATGTGACGAGAGCCTGCGGGTGTTGTTGGCGCGTCTTGCGAGTCCGTGATGATTGCGTTGGACATTGGAAGAGATCTAGGGTCAGGACCAAAAGGCGAAGATCAATCCAAAACCCAAGGGTTAAAAGTGACTCGCATTACAAGTCAGGGAGTGCAGGTCTTTGATGTGTTGGTGGGAGGAAAGCTGGTTGGGTAACGACGGGAAGTGCAGCCACAGCCACACCCGAGAGTGGTTCGTCGCGTGAGCCGCGCGTCTTGGGATGAAGTGATGCTCTAGCGAAGATGAGAGCCTCAGGATCAATTTAGCGTGTTCGACGCTGGCTCCCGTTGAACGGTTCGGACCCAATAAAGATGTGGAGTGGAGAAAGTTGGGCTCGTTCCAACCAGATCAATTCGTACTTCATGATGGCCTGATGAGGTTTCGTTGTACTGAACTTCAACGCTGCCTAGAACGCGCCCGTATTCAGTGCGTTGCGTGTCCATGTACGGTATTCGTGAGGTGCGATGATGGGAAAATTTGAGAGGGGGTCGTCACGTGAGCTGCGCGTCTTTGGGTGAGGGCGAATACATTGGTTCGAATGCGCGCTTCAAAGAATGCGGTATTCGTGGAGTAGATACGTGGAGGTGCGCCTTTTATCTACGCATGGTCTGGCCCTGCTTGGGGGACGCCTTGCAGGGGGTGCTCTCATCAGCGCAGCATAGAATGTCCCGCAGTGGGACCGGTGTGGTGTATCTCGCCATGAGGAGTACACCATATACACTGATGACCGAAGCCCGTATAGGAGGTTACTTGCGAAGTCTATCTTACCGTGACACCACCCGTCCCGTGACAAACAAAAAAAGACCCGTCTCTCCATTTCCCTATACTACCACACGCACTCTCTCAGCGTTCGCAAGGCATGGCAGACAGTGTCACTCAGTGTGCAGCTTCTGTCCTGGCCCAGCTCTTCGACGCAGGCGACAAAAGCGGGTCAGGGGTCGGCGCCGGACAATCGGTGTTTTGCACAAGCCACACGCCCAATATGAACGCTTCTTCCCTTCCCCCAAATTGACTCCACACACAGGTCCCAGAAGCGTCAACCTTGCTCCACATCGTACCAAGTGTCCTCAAAAGTTGTCATAATGGCATCCATACGAAAAAAAAAAAAACGCTGCGAACGAATGATCTGGCGGGGGTGAGGATGGATTCGGACCAAAATCCGGGGAGAGCAGAGGTTTTCGAGTCCAAACTCTCGATCGAGATGGGCGCACCTCGTAGCCAAATCGCAAGCGAGCGTTGAAACCCACAAGACATCTCTTTCCCCCAGCTTCAACAACTTGGGGGTGCTCCACTTCATCATCTATACAAAGTCGTAGCGTAACAAGTTCACCCCAGCCGTCATCCGGACCGCCCCCTTCCGGTCCCTACTCTCTCTCTCAATACACCCACTCTCCCACCAATGCCAGTACTAGTATTCAGCAAAATAACAACAACACTATCGGCCGTACTGGCTCTCTCTTCCACTATCGTTCCTGCGGCTCCGCTCCAACCAGCCACTGTGCCATCACGGTGAGCGCCCGGTGCTGGTTTTCCCTTGCAGGGATGTTCGTATTTTAGCTTTCTGACGGACCCTTATGAGCGTTGAGAAACTGTCGTAAAGCCACGCCAGACCTATGGTTGACTACAAGGGTGTGAAACCCTGAGACCGCCCTGAGACGTGTTCACGATGGCGTCGGAAGGCTTATTGTGCCGCATTAGCACTCCTCAGCCTAGTAGAAGAGTTTTTTAGTCCATGTAATTCAATATATGAGATTCAGGTATTTTTCCGTAAACTACAAGGGGCACTTTTCTAGTCTGAGGTCACGTTATAAATGTGCTGTGATGGCTGGCGCAATCTCTCGCGGCCCCAAAGGTGCCTCCACCCCTCTGTGGCAGCTGTTCAACGCATCTCCCCATGAAATCGAAAAGCCGCACGTTTGTGTTGTTGTTGTTGTTGTTTTTTTTTTTTTTTTTCCGTTCAGGGTTCGGTTGGTTCCTGGGGGAGACCGTTCATAAGCAGGCCCGCCGAGTCCAAGTCCAGCTCACTAGCTTCGTCCTCGACGCTCCTCTACACTCCTCCATGGATCAAGCTACCACACCCTCCTTCTCCTTCTCTCTCCTCTCTCCCCTTCTCTACA
>WSTY01000473.1:0-18885 GCA_019633465.1 Tulasnella sp. 417 | reverse complement strand
TACCCTCAAATCCTAGTCGACGGCAAGCTGCCACAGCCTCCATTCAAATTTGGTATCTTTGTAGGCGGGTTCAAGCCCCTTCCTGCCTCGCTGGGAGCTGTCTTCTCTGAAGGTCCCATCACGACCCCGACCTTGCACGTTATTGGAAAGAACGACGTGATCGTTTGGGCTCCGAGATCGCAGATGTTGATTGACGTTTGTGAGAATCCGAGAGTTGAACAGCATGATGGAGGTGGGTTTGATGGAACGTCGAGGTCGAGACAAAAGGGCTGATGAAAATATTGGCGTGTCTTAGGACATTTCGTCCCTTCCGCGGCACCCTGGAGGAACTTCTTTAGGGATTATATCAAGTCCTTTGAGGCGGATTCCACGATTAGTCACGAATCGATTGTCTCACCGTCACCGCCAGCAACAGCTCCACCCAGCGTTCTTTGAAAACAGCCAACGCGATCGCCCCTTGCTTCCTGGCGCCATCCAGTTACTTCTAGATTTCTCTCTCGATAATATAGATGAATATTCATGAACCATTTATGTCCGTGGTGCGCAGTAGTCTCAAAAGAGTGATGATACAGTAAGTTATGGTCCGACTTAGGTATACAGTTCCAAAGGCTAACGAAACAGGCGATTTAGCGACAGCGATAACGAAAGCGATGAAGAAAGCAGAGCGAACGTGAATAGCGAATGCAGGTTGAATGTGGTGAATGTTTCGAAAAGATGTTGTATGAATGGACCTCGTTCCGTTCTATGTGGACTTTGGTGGACCTGCAGGAACACTTGAAGCCCATGAAGTGACAGTAGCAGGTTGCACTGTCGCGCCGCCACTCGAACTTGTTTTCGCCCTAATGTTAGTGGAACAACCGCTAACGACGCTTCCCTTGGGCGCCCTCTCCACGATCATGCGTGGCCTTGGAAGGTCGATGCCAAGAGGTTCCGGTTGCTCCATCCTCTCTTGCCACGGCCGGGAATTCCGAATGGCCACCGTATATCTCCATTTTATATGACCACAGATGAGGAGTTCTCGGAGCTCTTTCACAGAGTTCTACCACAGGTTTCAGGGGCTTGCAGCTAGCAGGACAGCGTTTTGTTGAACTCACAGCAATCCACCTATCCACCACTGCTTCCTGGGTGCCGTCCCCCACGAGCAGTGGCTTGAAGGCATACATGATACGGGCGATGTCTTCCCTCATCAGATTTGATATAAAGACTTCGCGTTCGGACATATCTTTTAACCAGACGTCAGACCGAGTGGCCGACAAGGGAGACAGGGTCCTTTCTTACTAGGTTTGAAGGGCCCCAACGGGACAAAAGTATCGCGCGTTAGAGGACTCTTGTAGTTCGGATTTCTTTCCAGCCACCTGAAGGTACGATAAGCAATTCTGGCAGCGTCGTGACCTGGATTCACCTACCTCTGCCAGTACAGGCTACAATCCACTGCAGTGTTGTTCCGGTTCCCAAACGCCGTGTATGTGGCCGCGAAAGTGTGCTGTAGCCAACTAAAACTATCGAGAGATTCAGCTTACTCCAGCCACATCCGCCCAAGTCGTACTAACTTGGGTTCTCCTTCCTCAACTACCGGAAACGGCTTCGCATCAATGTCGTAGACTTGCTGGAGGATACCAATCAGGTACATGAACATCCCTTTAGTCGTAGAATTCAAATTTCAAGGCACCGTACTTACAGGATATCCCGTAACAAGGAGAAGTATACCGTTAGGCCGTAGTGTCCTTGCGATCTCATACAAGAATGACTCAAAGTCATTAATCCCTTGGTCTGCAGATCGGACATGCACGACGTTGAAACAGTCTTTGTAATGCTCAAAGGAAAGGTTGGCATCGTCCACTTCAAACCGACAATTTGGAGGTATGGTGGTCCCGGCCACATTCGCTGGGGGAACGAGGTCGAGTCCTACGACTTCAACGTGAGGGAATTGGAGTGCCATGTCGATCGCCCTAAAACAGCGGCAAGGCACCAGGTCTCAGCGGGAGGATCATCTCAGGGACTCGGGTCGCGAGCTTCGACTCGGAGCTCAGGCTCCCCACATGACATAACGTTTAACTCACCATCGTCCAGACCCGGTCCCAACGTCTAGGACGGCCGGGGATGGGTCCTGTGCCTCTCGCAACGCATTCTCCACCAAGTGTTTTGAGGCATATAAAGAATTCAGATGCAGCCGAAGCGCCAGGTGCTGCATATCCAGTCTTGAGTGTTCGTCGTCATCTGCTGGCAGCATGTAGTGATCTGATTGGTTGAACGCCCTGCCGTGCAACGTCTTGAACTATTCAATTCGGCCCCAAGAAATAGACATCCAGGGTAGCAGCCGTGGATGGCCGTGGGTCCCCATGAGGAGAAGCAAAAGGACGGCGTTTCAGAGAGAAGGAGAAGTGGGCAAGGAGCCAATCCGTCAGAAAGAAGTTTCGACCCGAGCACAAGGCGACGAATAATGAGCAAGAAGAGAATGTTCTTGAAATGATGGCGGAGAAGTCGGGGAACACTCACCAGATGTCCGTCAGCTTATTGCGAGGAATAGCAAAGGGAAAGGAGTTAGCTTAGTTTCCGCCGAGATGAAAAAGCGGGAATCAACAATTCAAGCGGAGAGTAAAAGCCGGAACAGAGCTGGACGGCGAGGACGTTTGCCCGACGGCAATGAGGACCCTCGGCCACTGGCAACGCCAAGCGGTTCCACGTCATGAACAGAGAGTACGGTGAGCGCAAAACTTACCTGACGAGTGAAAACTGACTATTGAAGGCGTCTCAGATGCTTCGGACATCGCCTTCTGGACGCGTTTAGCCTGGACAGTCAACTTGGCATTCCTTTGAGAGATTGAGTCGTCAGGGTAGATTTCTGATGCACCGTCTATCGACTGAGCGTCGCTAGGAACGGTGCTTGGTATGCTGACATCGGTTGAGGAGGAAGAGGTGGTGTCATGAACAGCGCTGCTCGTCATTGATATGTCAGAGTTGCTTGGACCGGCCTCGGATGGGTGAGGCTCGTAGTCGGGGTCGTTGAGGATATCTTCGTCATCCACATCTGAGAAGTTCAAGTCTCTTATAGTGATTTGCCCACTCATCGTGGGCAATGGGTGTGGAGGTTTGGTGAAGTGATGGAAGTCAAGAACGAGGGTCGAGGCACCGCCGGCTCAGGGGGTTTCGGGCGCTCGGCAACCTCGATGATTAGATAAGATGATTGTTTCACTTTCGACAGTCTGCCAATTCGTCATAAAATCGTGTCCATTCATGGTATAGGTAAGCAATAATCAAGAAAGTATTTTGAAACGTGACATGGAGAAGGATAAGAGGTGTTGGCTAGTTATAATCGGCTCCTCTCAGCTGGGAAAAAACGGGGCACCACTCTTTCTTGGTACGACAATTCTGTATTTGCTGTGATCAACGGGTGCTGGAGGATCGGTCCTCGCGATGAAAGGAGTATCCTTTCGGATTGCGGTTGTGTAACGCCAGCGAACGTAAGCTTCGGGGTGTGTTTCCGGGTGGAGGAGCTCCTCGATAGATGCCTTTCCGTTGCACACTTGGTCAAAATCCTGTCGCGGCCAAGAGTGTGATGTGCAAAAACGAACCTGAACCCACACATCAGCTGTCTCCTGGTCCATCCCAGCCGAGACCAGCATCGGCTTGAACGACTCCAGGATGTGAGCGAATGCCACACGCATCTTGAGAGACGCCTCTTTCTTTGCAACGGACATGTCTATTCCGGATAATGTAAGTCGTTTCTATCGCCCGATACACATTAAAAAAGAAGGAATTTCGAACCTTGGTCGTATTCTCCTAACGGGACATAGTCGAATTTGGCTTCAATATGTTCGAAGTTTGGGTTGTCTTTGATCCATCTACGAAGCCGGGGGGAAACACCAAACCATGGTCAGTGTGCAGCCAAGCGGGCGGCAGGGATACTCACTCATCCCAGAAAAACCCATGATGCGTGTTGTAATTGCCACTCTTCAAGCTTGCCTCGTACACGGCCCCAAAGGTGCGTTGCGCATGGGTGAAGCTGCGAGGGGGAGTGTGTTGTTAGCAGTGGTATGGCTTCGCCACCCCTCGCCACTTACCCTGGCTCTCCTTCATCCACAACGGGGAAGGGATTCCTCTGACGGTCATACATTTGCTAGCCGAAGTGGGATGAGCTGCTTCGCTCAGTAAGCTGCGGGGACAATTTTTAACGCACCGGCGACCCTGTCACTAAAAGCAGCACTCCTCCGGGTCGTAGGGCTCGGGCGCAATCGTACAAAAACCCATGAAAATCGCTAATCCCTGGTTCGGCAGAACGCTTATGGATGACATCAAACGAAGCGTCTGGTTGCGAGCTGACATAAGTGTTGGCATCTCCGACGTCGAGCTGACAGTTCGGCGGAAGCCCAATGCCGATTTGACTCGCTTTCGGCTCAACCAGGTCCATTCCGATTACGTCACAATGAGGGAACTCTTTGGACATGTCTACCGCCCTGGTGATATGATGGGTGAAGAAACTTCTTAACAAGGGTATCGCCTCAGCTAACGGTTTGACGGAAGCCGTACCAAGCACCGGAGCCCGTTCCAATATCCAGAACGGTCGGACGACGATCATCTCGAGGAGCCAACGCAGCTCGCACCAGGTCGGGACAAGTGAAAAGCCCGCCAAGATTCAATTTAATGGCATTGTGCTGGGTGTCGAGCCGTGCTTGCTCCAAGTCATCTCCGGGAAGGTGCTTGCCGTACCCTGTCAGTTGAACACTGAATCCTCGTCCGTGAACTGGGCGCAACGACCTGGAGGGGGTGGATGCTCCAGATCGGTTGTGGTCGTGTGGTAGAGCGTGGCCGACTGTCTGCGGTGAAGCGGTCGCTGCTGTCGGAGACATATCCGAATTAGGTGCCGTAAATATTAATGAGGGGGGTGGGGGAGGGATGGGGGGAGAGTCCAGGGAATCGCCTCCATCTACCTCTTGGAGTTTATATTCGCTTTATGAACCCAATACGGTCCAACCGGTGTTCTTGGCCTAAGCTTAAGGTCCCCCTCCTTCTTCGGGCCCCAGAGTACGGCACGGCGAGCCTTGATGGAAGCCGAACAGGGGCTTTGTACCTTTCTGCCGCTGACAAACCCTATGTACCTTGCTTCCCCCAATCAGACCAGACTATTTGGAGGACGGCTTGCACGGCAACTGACTACTTCGTCTCACCGCGGCAGTAACAACCAAGACCCACGAGTTTGATCGCAGTAACCAAAACTCTGTCAGTCAGCAAGGGACTGAAGGTGGAGAAAAGGCGGACCGATGTATGATATAATGAAGCAGCGACGAACGAAGTGATACAGCTCCACAGGCCAGCAAAAACAATATTGCAAACACGAACCCGAACAAGAGAAACAAGTGAGGATGAGATGGACAATCAAATGATAAAAGGCCACAAGCCATATGCTCAACAGAGCAAAAAGGGATGCAAGGGGGAAATAGTTACCTTACGTTAGGAACGCAGCTGATCGGCGGGCTTCATTTTACTCCAGGGACGATTCCGGTGGACCGAGAGGAACGCCCAACCCGTAAGCCGTTCCAGTAGGAGGATGCGCCGTGCCTCTCCCGCTTGAACTCGTTGTCGCGGTGATGTTGGTGGAGCATCCGCTGATGACAGTTCCCTTCGGGGCCTTTGGAACGAGGAGTCGTAATTTCGGCTGGTCCAGGGGGTCGGGCCGTTCCATCCGTTGTTGCCACGGGCGATTAGTCCTGATGGTCACCGTATAACGCCATTTGATATGGCCACATATCTGAAGTTCCCTCAACTCCTTCACAGAGTTCTACAAATTGGGTGGCGGGGGCGTAAGTACCGGCTCATGAACTTTATTGAAACAGTCAAGCGACCCACCGCAATCCACCGGTCGACATCTTCTTCTTTATTACCATCCCCGACTAATAGGGGCTTGAACGAGTACATTATCCGGGCGATATCTTCTCTCATCAGATTAGAAATGAATACTTCGCGCTCGGACATATCTACACGGAGTCTTAGCGTTCAAGATTAGGTGAAGTCAACGAGGTTGCAGCTTACTTGGCTTGAAAGGCCCGAGAGGAATGTAGGTGTCTCGAGTCATGGGACTCCTATAGTTAGGATTTGATTCTAGCCACCTAAATTCTCCCAAGTTAGGCCCGAACCAGGAGGAACGATGCAATTTGGCTCACCCCTGCCAGTAAAGGCTAGCATCGACCGCAACATTGTTCCTATTCTGGTAAGCATCGTAGCATGCATTGAAATTATGCTGTAGCCATGAGAACCTGTTTGGTATATATTGTTTCAGAACACTGTGAACGTTCTGTATCGTGTCACAGCAGGCTTTGACTAACCCCGGCTCTCCTTCTTCCACCACAGGAAAAGGCTTAGCGTCAATATCATATATTTGCTGGGGAGAACATGAACGTGACGTCAATTATTGCGGCATGTCTCATTCAATTGACTTACAGGGTACCCAGTTACGACAATCAGCACCCCGCCGGGCCTCAACGTCCGCGCAATCTCGTACAAGAACCCTTCAAAGTCGTTGATCCCGGGTTCTGATGACCGCACGTGAACAAGGTTGAAGCAATTTTCGTAATGATCGAATGAGAGGTTGGCATCGTCCACTTCAAACCGGCAGTTTGGGGGCACTGCGGTCTCCGTCACGGTCGCTGGGGGTATGAGATCGAGGCCGACCACTTCTGCGTGAGGGAATTGCAGTGCAATATCAATAGCCCTACATATGCAGAACGACGCCAAGGAAGGTTCGTCAGCGATACATATTTTATTACCTCAACCAGCGATCGGGATTCAGAATTCCGTGGGGAGCGCCAAGTGCTTCGCAAAGGACGTTCTCTCCTTCTGATTCTCCCGAGACCAGGGTGCACACGACTACCGACTTACCACCGCCCGGATCCAGTCCCCACGTCCAGAACGGCTGGTGGGGGGTCCTGCCCTTCTCGTAAGACGTGATCCACGAGATGTTTCGACGGATACAGCGAGTTCAGGTGTAGCCGTAACGCCAAATGCTGCATGTCGAGTCTTGAATGCTCATCGTCATCCGCTGGGAGCATGTAATGGTCCGACTGATTGAAGGCGCGGCCGAGCAGCGTCTTGTACTGCAAGATCCAATCAAGCGGAATAAACGGTCCGGAGAAACCGACCAGTGGCAAGAGGACATGGGGTCACCGTGGGTTGAGGCGTGGAAGGGGATTCGAACCCCCAACGTTGCAGTCGAACCACGGGTGAGAGGTAAGGAAGGATGAGAGCGCAAAAAAGTCAAGCGTCAGAAACGAGGCAAAACGTGTCGATGTGAGGACCGAGTGGCGAGCACACAAAAACCAGTACGTTCATGTCTCGGACAACCCGGGGGTGTCGGTAATAGAACAGACAGACTCACGAGGTGTCCATCGGCTATTGAGATCGTCAAAAAAAGAAAGCAAGGCGATTAGCTCTAAGACCGCCGAAATGAAACGGACTCCGAACGGAGAGAGGAACGCCGCCACACCACTGAGTGCGGGGGTTCACCTCCTGCAGGCGACTATGCTGTCGCTCGCAGCCAAGGTTCCACGTCGCAAAAATATGAGAGAGAGAGAGCACCATAGAGCTCACCTGAAGAGTGAAAGCTGACTATTGAAGGTGTTTCTGATGCCTCAGACGGCGGCACCGGATATTTTCTTGTCTGCGGAGCGAGCTTTGCGTCCCTTTGAGATATTGAATCGTCCGGGAAAATATCAGAGACATCGGCTATAGACTGAGCGTCGCTAGGTATGGCGCTTGGTATGCTGATATCTGTCGTGGTCGTGCGTGCGGCGCTGCTGAGCATCGAAACGTCCGAGTCTGCTGCGTCGAGTTCTGAGGATTGAGGTTCGTAGTCGGAGTCGTTGATGTCCTCGTCTCCATCGGGAAAGGTCAAGTCTCTTATAGTGATTTTCCCGTTCATGTTGGGTAATAATCGGGGAGGTTCGACTTTGGAGGGATGATGGTTGCAACAAGGGTCATCTGTTCGAGGCACCGGCGGCTCATGCCCCTGCGGTGATTAGATAAAGGAGGGGAGTTTCCCGCATCTCCCAAATGGGTCAAAGATTCAATTGCAAAACGGACGAGAAAGGATATAATCTACCTACTGATATCTACCTAATGTCTACCTAATTACTAACTACTATGACTAACTACGAAGAAACACAGTTTGGGGTGCTCGTAAGGAGACAACCGCCGATGCTAATGAGAGCCGAGAAAGGGCTGCCACCTACAGTGTACAGCCATGCTATGACAGAGATTGCAAAAATGACCAGACGAAAGGGGGAAATATTGAGATATGATGGCGGATGGACTGGAAGGATGGCTGGGAGTGGTTGAACACTGCAGGACGGCAAGCATCAAGGGGAGAAAACAAAGTCCAAAGCGAGAGACAATGCGCGCAGTCATAAAATCGAAGGGGAAGAAACATGACCAGAGAAAAAACTAAACCCCGTACTGGCTGCGTAGAGCCTCCTGGAGGGGCGGAGGATAAGTTGCAATTTGCTGGCTCCACTGAGGTCCCGCCATCTCCTTGAAGCCGTGGAGGATCTTGGTGAACATGTCCCTAAGTTCTGGAGATGGGGTCTTCCATTTGACAACAGCATTGCAGAACCAGACGAAATGCTACAGATCGAAATTCAGCATTAGCACCCCACAGTCGAGGGACCCGAACCCAGACTCACCTTCGAAACACCGGCAGGGTTGGCTTGAATCAGCATGCAGAATCCCCTGAAGGCCGAGTCCTTTTCCTCGTTGTCCTTGATCTCCCAAAGAGCTTGGCACCTGGAATATGCGAACTTTAGATCGGCCAATTGCCGCAGGCGATGTAGCTGGAGAACTCACCATTGTTGGGCAAAGGTATCGAGATAAGGCGCGACGGGCGTAGGCGCCACCAGTGCGATCCTACCGATCGTCACCGCAGCGTTCTCCGTCAGACTCTTCGGGCTCCGGACATTGAGCAAGATGGGGATAAGTCGGCTAATTAGAGGCTGGACAAACTGGTTGAACTCGGCGTCTACATGGTTTAAGAATAGTCAGTCTCCCGTTGCCGATTCAGGGGTCGCAGCAAAGACGCCGTACCCTGCCCATATCTCAACGCAATTTCTCCAACAGACCACGCCGCATTATTGCTCGCGCTGATGAACTCGAACTTTGGTTCTGGTTCGATTTGGCTGATAATTTCCGGCATCAGGGTCGGCACATACATCCGCAGCACTCCGAAGCATGAGATGGCCATATCGCCGATCAAAGCGTAAGCGGATTGGCGAACGGGCGCTTGAGGATGCTAAAATGAATAAGGTAAGCAAGTCAGCAGGGTAGCTAGTTGACGGCTTTTGGTGGGTCTCCCACCTTGAGGCAGATCCCCACAAGAGGCAATAGTGGAGGATTGCTGCGCGCGATTAGGACCTCGACAGTAGCTCCAAGACCCTGTACCAAACCGCTCATGAGATCCAGAGAGACGATGAGGAACGGACGATCGGGTTCGTCCAACTCTGGGTTGCGGTGGTACTCTTCCCAGGCCAACAGAGAGTGGTGCACGATTTGAACGCATCGGTTGAAGACAGGCTCGGCGTAGGGACCAAAGCCATGACCGGTAGCCATGGTGATTGAGGATAAGCACTACGGGTAGGAATATCGGAACAGGTTAGTTCTCTTGGCTATATTCGGTACCCCCGCTCAGCGCACCTCAAGAAGTGGGATTAGGTCATCGTCATCATCCGCCAAGGTCTCCCATCTCTTGATCAAAGGCGGCATCAAGATCCCCACAAACATTGGGTTCTCCAACTCATTCCCGACCGCATCGGCCAGCGTCCCAAGAGCGTCGTACAGAATTAGGAGGTTCTTTTGCTGGTACTTCTCGAAGGCGTACATCAAATTACGCAAGATAGGCTCGAGGTATGGCGCCAAGCGAGAGCCTGCGTCTTCTTCTAAAGTAGCGAAGGCACTGCATCCGGCTTCTTGGACACGCTTGTTGGTATCGAGGACCATTCGTAGAAGCTATGAGTCGAAGAAGTAAGCCTCAGATTCATCGCTATGCTTCATTCCTACCCACCCCTTCCATCGCAGGAACGAAGAATCGGTTTCGGTGCTCGTCAGTTTCGAAGTTTGTACACCAATGGGCATAGCGACCCAAGGTCCAGCATGCAATCGACCGCACCAGAGGCTGGAGTACAGGGTACGTTAGCAAAGAACCTCAAGCATAGAGGCCGACAATAGGCTCACCTTTTGGTCGTTCAAAGTCTCGATTAAGAAAGGAACAATCATGGGCAAGTGGGGTTCGATAGCATCAATGCATCCTGTTGAAGATGCATCAACACCCCTGAGATAGTCTAGGGAAGTGATTGGTGGATGAACACCATAACGTACCTTCAGCCATAGCTCCCAAAGCCAAAATGGCACTCTCCTTCTGAAGCCAGTCCTGACTATGCAGTCGTTCGTTGAGATGAGGAAGGAGGATTTTCAGGAGATCGTCCCCAAAGCGGACCGCCAGGATGTCTAACGCCGCTGCTGCACATTTCCTCAAGTTCCATTCTGTGGATCCGTCGTCATCGAATTCTTCGTCAAAGTCATCGAACTCGTCTTCATCATCCAGTGCGTTGGATACCTTGGGTTTCTGTGCCCCTGCCTGTTCCGTCGCAGAATTCTCCATGGCATGTCCTTTCCCGCCACCATAGTGACGGGGTTTGATGTCGCTCGCTTGATCAGCCACATTCTCATCCTCCTCGGGCCCAACCAACCAAGCGAGATCATCTTCGCTGTACACCATGCACTTTAATAAGACAGGCGCTAGCTCCGGCACAAGGGGCGCCAGGTTAGCTGTGAGATCGGGTTCCTCCGCGAATGTGAGCCAGAACTCGCATGCTTCAAGCGCGACATTCTCGTCTTTGTCTTGCGTCGTGTACAGCATGAACTGTGCGACGCTGGGCATGTCTGGAATAAGGCGATCTGGGCGGGCGACCAGCAAGAGTACCAAAGAGGAACAGACACCCCGACGGACGTCTGCACTCTCATCCGCAGCCCGTCTGAAGAGGCACGCCATGTATGAGTCGATGTTGGCGAAGAGGGACTGCGACTGAATGGCGATAAAATGCGAGAGCGAGGTTATGGCATGGGATCTTATCCTTGGGTTTGGATCGTCGGCCATTTGGATGAACTTGGGAATCATGAAGTCGAGCGGTCGTTGTCCATTGACGTCCTTGTCCAATTTCTTTGGGTAGTCTTCGCAAGCTTTCTCAAGGACGCTGAATGAGGACTGTAAACATAACGTGAGTAGGGTCCACACAGCGCCGTCGAGTTCACTAGTCGTACCGCCTTGAGAATGGGGTCCGGAGAATCGAGACCCTCGACAAGCTTCATTAGGGCCTCAGGCCACTGCACAACTTCGAGCGAGCCCATCATGGTAACGATGACCTGCCCTGCGGCATCGCGAACCTCTTTGACATGGTCCCGGAAAGCGACTAGGACGGTGACCTTGACGTATTCAACGACTTCTGGGGGAGACTTGGTAATGGTTTTCGCATTGTTCTTGAGTAGCAGACCGGCGACAGCTCGAACACGATCATCCTCAGTTGTACTGTGCGCCATGATGTGGACCAGGTAGCAGCTATAGTCCGGAATAGTGGTGAAGTTTTGAAGTTTCTGTTTGAGGCATTGGGTAAGGGGTCAGCGCCTGCGGGGTAACGACAGACGTTGGCGACGGCAGCGACGACGCCAAGTGACTCGCCTCCGTATTCTTCCTCTGCACTTCAGGGCTCTGGTTCTCTGTAGACTCTCTGAGCGTTTGCAAGATCTCTTGCAGCCCTTGCGGCTGGGGTACCCATGTCGCCATTTGGTGACTAGACGCGTTGGGTGATATTGAAACTTTAAGATGAAGAAGGACACGCTAACTGCTGTGAGGGTACTGACGATCAAAACTTTTAGCACAAGACGTCAACGTTCGTTCAAATAGATAGAGACTGAAGGGTCAAGAGGAAGAGTTGGGTTGTTGTTGGAGGTGGTGGTGGACGGAGGGCTTTTCTCGACGCCCGGCTCAACGGCGTTTGAAGCGGTAATTTCACCCCTGGCTGACACGACCAAACCTAGGAGTTTCGCTCGTTCTGCGTGCCCAACGCATCCCAGCCAACCGCCCACGATCTTTTCATTAAGCTCCCTTCAATGAAGAGGAACGCCATCGGTTGCGTCCTGCACACCACCAGCCACCACTCCGATCACGTTCGAGTCGCGCAGGTCCTGACAAACGCGCGCCAGCAACGTTCCACTTCGATGCCCGATCGACATAAGCGCCAGCCATCGCTCTGCTTGCTTTTCAGCAGGTGATGGGTAGACCGCGTCGACGTTCTCGAGAGCGTGCCGGCGGGAGAATGAACTACCCTTCAGGTTGTACATAATGAAGACCCCGGTTCGGAGCACTCACCGCTTCCTCCTCACATGATCCTTTTCGCCTACAACAATGCCTCTCCTCCGACCGACTTTGAGGAGACAGAATCTCCCCAAGGTCGCACACTCTACTGAGTCTTGGAGGACACGGAAAACGATTTCAACTGGCATAAACCGGTTGCAATCATCGTTCATCGAAGGCCCAGCAACTCCGCCCCTAATACAGAAAACACTGCCCGCCTACTTTGAGGAGGACATCCTCTCCAACTTTGCGCATCGCTCAGCTCTGATATGTCGCCATGACTCTGTCGATCGTCTCCCAGGGCCAGCACAAAAGCATCCGTCAAACGCGGTTCACTGGACTTTTGCAGAGTTCGATGAACGCATTGCTGCAGCAGCCCGTGGCCTGATCAAACTCGGGGTCACTAAAGGTGACCGTGTCGCCGTGATCATGGGGAACAACAGGTATGTGTGATCTACGTTGCCGCTGTTTTGTGAAGGTTACTTGAACACGTTCCCATCAAAGTGCCTACGCTATCTTGCAATGGGCCTGTGCACGGATCGGCGCTATTCTCGTTACGGTCAATCCAGCCTATCGAATTAACGAAATTGTACGCGCATTGTGGCCCCATAAGGATTTCTCATTGATTACAAGTTCGGCCTGTAGATCCGAACGCTGAACGCCGTGCAGGTCAAGGCCCTAGCGGTCGTACCCCAAATCCGAACCTCTAAGTATGTTGACCTCCTAGTTTCAAGTATTCCTTCCCTCGCATCATCTTCGAGGATCGACGACTCTGTCCTTCCTTCCCTGCAACACATCATTGTGACCGACAACTGCGCCGACGTGAAAGATTTTCAGACGGAATTGGGCAAAGTGAAAGCGGCGATTCCCTTCAGTGATCTCCTTCTCTTTAACGACTCAGGGGCGAGCACTGCAATGAATAAACTTGCAAATAGTTTGGATCAGCATGACGTCATCAACCTCCAATTCACCAGGTGGGATGCTTTGGCTCATCATCGAACGATGTTAAAGGTGCTGAATGGTTTCCCTCAAGCGGGACCACCGGTCTTCCGAAAGCAGTCTCCCTAACTCATCACAACCTGGTCAATAATGGGTGGCTCATCGGGCGATGCATGTACTTCACTGAGAAGGACAAGCTCTGTATGTTAGCTTATCGGCTTCCACGCACTCATCCCTTCGCTAATCTTCTGCTACTACGCAGGCAATGTTCCTCCTTTATTCCACTGTTTTGATGAGTACAGATTGATATTGCCTGGTATACACTCAGCAACTAATCTTGTGCCCCGTCAGCACGTCTTGTTTTGGGGAACCTGGCTGCATGGTCAGTGCTCTCGTTGGCGCGCACAAGTTGAAAATGACCTCGAGCCCCCTGGCACCGATAGGCTCCACGGCGCATGTATCGTCTATCCGTCGGAAACATACAGCCCACCTGCAATTCTCGATGCTCTGCATGAGGAGCAATGCACCGCAGTCCATGGAGTTCCAACTCATTTCCTTGGACTTCTCGAAGCTTATGAGAAGGAAAAGGCTGCTGGAACTATTAGGGATTTCTCTCGTTTAAGGTACGATTAACTCTTGAAATAATGGCATGGTCTATTGATGGAGTCGCTTGGGAATCCAGGACGGGTATTGCAGCGGGTGAGCCACTCAAAGTCCTCGTCCTATGCCGATACTGAAAGTAATCTAGGATCACCTATTCCGATCGACCTCATGAAGCAACTTATCCAGAAGCTCAATCTGCGGGATTTGACCATTGCATACGGAATGAGTGGGTGAAATTGCACCGTGGAACAGATGGCACATTAACGCACGCCTCTCTTCTCCTGTCACGCAATCCAGCCGAGACCAGGTAGATTCGCCAGACTCAGTGGGGATTGCCAACCGCTAACCATCCTGCTCTGGATAGCCCGGTATCGTTCCAGACTACACCAGCGGATCCGATCGAGAAACGAGTCGAGACTGTGGGCAAAATCCAACCTCACGTTAAAGCAAAAATCATCGACGAGAATGGACATATTGTACCTATCGGTGAGTAAACTATCCGCGCCCCTAATAACTCTCAGCCGCTAACCGGCCCATCTCGCCCTGCAGGCCAACCCGGTGAACTTTGCGTTAGTGGATATAATGTCCAAAAGGGGTACTGGGAGGATCCCGAACAGACTGCTCTCGTTCTTCGGTCTGACCCTGAGATTCCGAATTTGAGATGGATGCACACTGGAGACTCTGCAATCATGGATGACGAGGGCTATCTTAAAAGTCAGTCGAGAAAGACTTCGTCACCGTATCCCCGAGCTCACTCCTTTCCTCTAACAGTCGTTGGAAGAATCAAGGTACCCTCAGATTTTACCACATTCTACCCGCTAGTTAACGCTTCCTCTTCCCATGCACGAAGGACATAATTATCCGCGGAGGAGAGGTAGGCCCTCCCTCGGTTTGGGGGCGCAGATCTAATACCGGTCACTCCTTATTATAGAATCTCTTTCCTGTTCAAATCGAGAACGTATTAACAGCGCACCCTGCCATAAATGAGGCATCCGTTGTTTCCGTTCCGGACTCACGATACGGAGAGGTAGTTGGAGCATGGATCGGGAGACAGAGTGGCTTGCCGGCAATGACTCGAGACGAAGTCCGTTCTTGGGTTGCAGAACAAATGAACCCGCAGGTAATTCTCATTTTACTTCCTCTTCGGAAGGATGATATGACACTGACCCGGCTTCAATCCAGAACGCCCCTGCTTGGGTGTGGTTCTTGGGGGAGGAAGGTGTCGAGGAGGAATTGCCGAAGACCGCTAGTGGCAAAATCCAGAAAAACATTCTGAGAGATTGGAGCAAAACCTGGGTTCAGAAAGGTATCGGGCAAGTCCGGGGGTAGCGTGAAGCGAGGAGGCGGAGGATGAATAAACATCTGGGCTGGCTTGCCAGCCGCGGTGTCTTGCGTCATGAATCCCAAATGGCTCCAAACGCTGGCACACCTGTTGCAGTATGTCTCATGATCAGTAGGTGCTATCATACTGGTGTGTTTGGAGATGTTCTCGCCTCGAGCCATGAGTCCGTAGACGACCTTTTGCGTAAGGGGTTTATTGGAGATGATGCACACAGCTTCCGCGTTGAAAGCCTTGTAAACGTGATAGACCAACTTGACCATGTCTGAGGCAGCATTAAGCAACAGACTTGTAGCACTGAGTGGTGATACTCACCGGGTTTTCCATGGGCATCAGTGTCGTAGATGGTAGCATCAGGAGCCGCCGTCATGATTGAGTCGACGAAGCGGTCGCCGTAGGTCTTGCGAATGTTGCGGGAGATCCACAGAAGCTTAATGGCTGTATTCTTGGCGAATACTGAGGATGAATTATCGAGTAAGTCTCATGTACGGACAAAGCAACAAAGCAACTTGCCGTGGGGAGCGCACGAAGCGATACCGCTACCTGTTGCAACCACCACAACTCGGTTGAAGAGGGGAACAACTTTCATAATACCGGCAGTCGGCTAGTAACGGCGGATCAGTCCGCGAGGTTCGAATGCTTCTGCCGATAACCCTACTCACGATGCCGCGTATCCAGATTTCCTCGGGCGGATTAGCGATGGTCTTGGCTGTCCAGTCACCAACACGCGAGATGATGTGGTCAAATCCCTTCTGCCCGGGAATAGAAATAGTAGCAAAAGAGTGCCATTCAGTCAGAGGGCTATAAGAAACGCGAGAGAAGGTTCCTGGAATGGCGGATGTGTAGTCATAGTGAATTCGGACGGCTTTACGAGATGCATATAGTTCAGTTAACACCCAATTAAGGCATGTATGGGCTACCCACCATGATCAGAGAGTACTTCGGACTGGACTTTGACTTTTCGGAGATGTGTCCAGGATGAAGCAATGGAAGCGGTGAGGATGACGACAAGCCAGAAAGGAGGGGAGAGACTGATTGCGACGTGAAGGGGAATAGAAGGGTCCTTGTAGTCTCTGATGAGTAGAACAACTTGTGCCCACACCAGACCAGTCACAGTCCAGCCAAGGAACTGACAATGGAGTAGGTCAGGAGGTTACGGAAGGAAGTAATCGAGCGCAACTTACGCGATGAATTATCTCGAATTTGTTGTGGTGGACCCTTCTCCAAGCTGGGGCAGCCAAAAATATGATGATAATTAAGAATGCGAGGATGATATAGGTGATTACAGCCAGCGGTATTGAGGCTTTGTGTCTCCTGAGGTCAATGCTGACCTGAACGGTGAAGTAGATCAACCACATCAAAGCGGCAACCGCGGATCCCGAGTGAACTACCAACGGGACCAAATTTATCAATTGGGTTTCATCACAACGGGAGCTTTGGTACTTACTTCCTCCGAGACTGTAAACCCTCGCTGTAAAGACGCGCATCCACAATGGCCACGACTTTGGAAGAGCAGTAAATATGGAGAATAACCCGTTGACAACCTATAAAAGAGATAGTTGATTCCTGCTGTATTCTACAGGTCATAATAAGAGAGAGGGCGCACGTGTTCCTCACGGATGAGAACGGAGACGAATATATTGACGATGACAATCTTCCCGATGTAGTCGGCTGTTGCCCCGCGAACAGCGACCGAGATCAGTACCCCCAAGTTGACGAGGAATACGATGGAGAAGAGCCTTCGATAGACGTTCAATATGTGGTGTCGAAGGTTGCGTAGAAGCTTCCGTTGGCCCTTCTTTGGCAACCCAGTCTCCGTGTATCCTTCCCAGCCGCAGTCAATATCCACGAGACCATCTTCATCGGATTTTGATGCGACCATAACCTGGTTGAGCTTCTCCTTCTTCAAAGAGTATTCTGAAGATTTTAGGGATAGCGAGTGAACGGTCGGCGTCGTTTCGCCAGATCTAGTGAGGACTGAGGGGGAATGGGAGTCGATGACATTGGCGAACGCGTACTTGAACTCTGTATTCTTAATGGTGTGATGTAACTGGTAGTCAGGTAGATAGAACCCGAATGCAACTTGTTTGATTTATCTCTCTTTTTGGATGACAGTGCCAAATGTCACTTTGGACGGCCAAAATAGGCTGCTAGGGGTGTCGTCACGCGTGATAGGTAGTGAGGGAAATGCCCTCGCTTCGTCACATCCGCGAGAGCTCCAGCGTTGCTCCCGGAGCAGCAGCCAAGCTCTCATCGCTCCGGGGAGCGCTCAGGTCCTCCGAGGCCTCCATCGGCTCCACGCGCTGTGGAGCGACCTGGAGCTTTCAATTTTTTTCTGGGTAGTACCCCAGACCTCCAACTCTTCAGCTTTTCTTCGCCCACATAACTCCCCATCCAAATACAGAGTCACCAAAATGACGAAAGCACAGGAAGCGAAGCAAACGCAGGCTACAAATAAGTACAGCACTATGGTAGTTGGGTCGACCGCAAGCAAAATGGCACAACGTTGAGAGACCAACGTACGCCCCCCCTCTCCCGAATGCAAACTGCCCGATACAGAGGAGCTGTCAAGGGACTCACGTCTGACTGTGAACATGGAAGTTAGAAGGAGTTACGTTGAGCTCCTACTGCTTCCGGGTGCGCTGAAAGCGAACTTGAAGATGGAAAGGTGTTCAAGAGCAAATGAGGAGGAGGACCTGGGCGGGGTTGACGAGACCCAAAAAAGTCAACTTATAGGTGATGTGCTTCTCCACGGGAACAAACAGATAACTCCGCCCATCAAAGTCGATGATGGGCAATATCACAGAAGCGGAGATGAGGAATAGTCCGCCCAAACACAGGACTTACCCTAGCTCGCCCGCCTTTCGGATTTGTTGTGGAGCCAACTTGACTGCTGGAGCTCCAGAGCCCGTCTGGAGCGACCCCGGAGCTGCATCCCCTCCAAGTTGCTCCTGGTTGGACGAGTTTTCGAGACGTATCGCGGGTCACGGCTTAAAGATGTCCGCCTTGGCTAAAGTGGTCCAGTAAGATTAACTCAATATTGGGGACCCCAAAATGTGCTATAACATTCATATGCCACGAGGTCGCTTGGGGGTGGTTCTCAACGAAGTTCCGTCAAACGAGGATACGGGAACTGCCACCGACTAAAGCTCTGGCGAACGAGCG
Organism: Tulasnella sp. 417; assembly: GCA_019633465.1. NCBI lineage: Eukaryota > Fungi > Basidiomycota > Agaricomycetes > Cantharellales > Tulasnellaceae > Tulasnella > Tulasnella sp. 417. The sequence continues at coordinate 451 of WSTY01000473.1, read as the reverse complement.
GACGTCGGCTGGGAGTAGGAAGCGTGACTTCGAGTTAAACAGGTATCGCCAAGACACTTGTATTCCCAGGTGCTGGATGGAGCAAATTAGGGTCACAGTAAAGACGACTGAACACGGCACATCCGATGCCGTGCTTCCGCTCCTATTTGGTCAGCAAGGTTGCTACCGGCCGTTGGCTTACCGGCAATGACTCGAGACGAAGTCCGTTCTTTGGTTGCAGAACAGATGAACCCGCAGGTAATTCTCATTTTGCTTCCTTTTCGAAAGGATGATATGGCACTGATCCGGCTTCAATCCAGAACGCCCCTGCCTGGGTGTGGTTCTTGGGGGAGGAAGGCGTTGAGACGGAATTGCCGAAGACCGCTAGTGGCAAGATCCAGAAAAACATTCTGAGGGATTGGAGCAAAACCTGGGTTCAGAAAGGTATCGGGCAAGTGAGGGGGTAGCGTGA
>WSTY01000472.1:0-12165 GCA_019633465.1 Tulasnella sp. 417 | reverse complement strand
ATCCTCCCCTCCATTCTGAACCTCTAACATCTCCAATGTCGTCCACAACCCAAACTCCCCTTCGAATCGAATCGAAGTGGTATGGTTACGACAATGCCAGGATGGAAATCGACCTCGCGATCCCCGTTCTTTCGGAATGGCTCTCGCCGGAGAACCTGAGACTCGCCGTTGGTTACGCCGCAGATCAATTTATTAAGGCAATGGCCGATGCTAAAAGCCGGCATACATTTGGATGTGAATTCTGTGGTGGGTCCCTCATTTCGCCGAGAAGAAGTGGATCGTCAGACTTCCACGTGTTTGAATTTGATCTGAGCTTTGGCCTTGCGAACCGCTCCCACTACAGGAAAACCCGCCCGAGAAAACTACCTCAACATCGCTTCGTACCTCCACCTACCACCCAAAGGCACAGAATGGAATGGCCATCCTAGTTCTGGACCGTTCATTCTCATCTTGGTGAACAACGCTTTGGGCACTTGATTCTCGAACCCCCTCAACTCATCGCGTGACCATCCTGCAGGTTCATACTGTCTGTAAAATGAGTGGAGAGTGCGGGAACGAAGCCAAGAAACTCAGCTCGGAATTGGCCCAAGACACTGGAACCCCAGAAACCCATATCCCTGAAAAGAATCCTGTCGACGAGACGATCTATCCTCTCTTTGGGTCCTGCGCGAATTGTAAGACCGACGACACGGCGAAGAAAACTCTTAGCGTCTGTGTCAAGTGCAAGACCGCTCAATATTGCGGGAAGGACTGTCAGAGGGTGGGGGTTTTCCTGACAAACCACAGGCGCATTGGCTGGAGCTGACAAGCGATGACACTTAAATCGGGGCTTAGGCGGACTGGCCAAGACATAAAGAATCGTGTAAATGGGTTATTGGGTCGAGGTGGTTCAATGAGGTACGCCGAACGCCGGTGCTCTGGCTTCTCTTCGGTCATGATTAGCTCACTTGAGGATCTTGTTCAGAACGGAGGGGAATTGGTGTACAAGGACAACCCTGATCGCATTCTCATGCCCAAAGCTTAATTTGAGGTCTCATTATGTCTTAACTGTGTATCCAAAATCCAAGCATGTGACTGATGATCTTCGCCTCTTCCTTTGATTCGCCACTTGATGCAAATCAAGGCTTGTCGATGCAATCTCCGAGCGCGAGTTTATCCATCTGGTCGAGGTACTTTGTTATGTAGCCTGTCGTTAGCCCTGCATCCCCCAGCTCCGCGAACATGGGAAACTGCACTCACGTTCGGAGGTGCATGAGCCAACAGTCTTCCCACTAACGGGATGTTTTGCAACACTGAATACATCCATCTAATCGTCAAACCTTGCTTCTCTGCGGTAGCCCTCTGTTGGCGGAGTTCATCTCTCGTAAAGCTCGAGCCGATCTGGACCCGGTAGTTGAGGTTGCTTCGGGTTATGATGTGCCCTTCGGAATGAGTCAGCGACGGAGAAGACTTGAGATGCAAACCGATTCCGATGTGAGAGAAAAAGAAGAGGTTGTCTAAAAGGAAGAATTCAGAGGAGTAGTTCTCTTTTTAGCCATGCCGGACGCAGAAGTCGAGCCAGCTTCGGAGAACGACGAACCCGGATTAAGCGGATACTTGTCCGAATCGCCGAAAGCGGGCAGAGCAGTCGCAACAGCGTCATTTCTATTGATAATACGCCACAAGGTACGAGGAATGTCGTTTTCCGCGTACACCGCGGTATTGAAGGCTGGTTCCAGGTGAGGGCTATCAGCCATGGACCCCTCGCGGGCGTTGAACAAGGCAAACCGCACGTACCATGCCGACTTGCAACATCCACTACAACTGGTGCAGCAAACATATAGGCATCCCTCAGTCTTGCGTGGGGGCCAAGTTCGGCTCTGGAGAGTAGCGCCTTGGAGTATGCAAGGCATCCCATTCCTGAACCCAAGGAATGCCCGGTGAACCTGGTTGATAGATCTTTTGTTAGTCGCTATTCTTAATGAATTGGACATATTAATGAAATCAAACCTCACCAGACATCGATCAAAGTGCCAGGAGGGCGAATGCTGGCTAGTTCTTTCGTCACAAGCCGAATGGAAGCCGCGATTGTGTCTGAGGACGGTATTAAACGTGAGTAGTTGTTGGTGCCTGGCCACAGGTTCGGCCTTACCCCAAGGTCTCCGCTCTCCTTGACTGACTTTCTTCGGGAATAGTCGCTGTATAAGGGTAGGTTGGTCTTTCGGGACTGATAGCCTGCAGTGGTGAGATCATACCTCCTTGAAGCCCTCGTGAACTACGAATGGTCAACACTATCATCACGAAACGACAAGGATCAAAGGGTAACACATACCGTAGTTGAAGGTCGGGATCTCCTCGCTCATATCAAAGAAGGACGCTGTGAAGTCTGTCGCCCACTCCTCAAACCATCTCAGGTCGGTGCCCCTATTCCCAAGCCAAGGTCTAGGAACCGGTCGAAGCGCGAAGAATGAGAAATCATAACCGCTTACTTGAACGCAACAACCATCCACGTAGAGGTGGGGTCCCAAAATACCGAGCAATATGCTTTCGACAAACTGGCCAACTCCGAGACGGGTTCGAACGCAACGCCATACGTGGAAGCCCAAGTATCGATGATACCTCTACTTGCCTCGTCGGCTGCTCTAACGACGTCTGTGACTGTCGGTGCCGAGGAACCGTCTCGGAGTAAATGAATCGCCGCCTCCGAGTGATTTGAAGCGTTTGCTGCATGTGTGACTGATCTGACCTCGTCCGCCGGAGCTTCTTCCTCGTGTCTGACAAGTTGTTTGAAAAGTCGCCCAGGAATGTTAGTCGCCCGCTCTGCTAGCTCTGCCGCTCTTTGTCGAGCCGTGTCGAGTGAAAGGGAAGGAACGTCGAGGCTGCGTTGCATTGCCTGGACTGCGAGGACGGTGTCCGGATGCGAGCGCTCGTACATTAAGGCGCTCATTTGGAGCCTGCGGTGTTGCATAAGCGAGTCAATTCCTTCAATCCAGTTTCGAGAGGTGAACCATTTTCAGAGATAATGCTCACATGAGCCGGGCTACGTCGAGATCGAATACCCTTGGGTTTCGAGCGTTGGGATCGGGCGCCTGACCCATTTTTGACCTTGCAGCGAACGATTGCTCGGGGGTAAGATTCTTATAAATATTAGGATTCACTGATCCCAAACATGGGAATCCGTCAACAGGGTCGGTCGGGTAGGTACCGAACAATGACTTACTGCTATTGACCCAATCAATATTTCCCCCTTCTCGCCCTAGTCTGGACATGCGGTAAAACCACTCAACAAGAGGGGACGTGGTGATCAAACACCACAAGAAGGCGAACCAAAGCACTACACCGGCACCAAGGGCGAACACGAAGACAGAAACTCTGTCACCGAAGTCTATGATGGAAAGGGGGTTAGTTCCACCGGTGGCAGCGATCGATTATTTCAGCTCTCTTACCTAACTTCATGCTGAATAATATGCTACATCGTGTCAAGCGGCGAAGACTGAGTCGATTTCCCAATCTCCTAACTGAAGACCGTAATCACACACCTTCTAAACGCCTGAGCCCACGTCATAGCTAAGAACATTAAATAGCTCTTGAAATTGAGAATACTCTGCCTCGACCAGGAGGGAGTTGCAATGACAACAGGGCCCTCCTCGTTTTGTTGCTTTAGTGCCAAAGCGGCCATATCGTCGAAACGAAGTTGTTGAAGAGCATCGCGAATCCTCCGCGTCGTAGCTTGAAGGTCGACCTCACTTGGTTGGGTTGACATGCCTCCTGCTGTGGACGTTGCGTGTGGTGGTGCGGAAAGGGGTGCCAACGCAATTTCAAAAGGACAACTCTTCAAGTTGGAGGTTGAAACTCCGCCCGAGCGCCCGGGACCTGCCAAGGCTATCCCCTGAGGCTGGACAAGCACCCGCCAACGAGGCGCCAATCCGGTGATGAGAACGCTTCCAAGATATAAATTTAGGTATCTACAACAGAATAAGCTCTAAAGACCGCCAGTCTACCTCGGCCGCGCTTGAGAACGCGAACTTGTCAACGCGACATCAAGCTTTGGGGACGATTATGCTCTTCTTCTGGTTTGGGTTATCTTTGAACACTTTGATTTCTTGCTCCTGAGGCACAAAGGGGTAGATTAGCGCTTGTGTCGGCGAACCCGGGCATACGAACCGCACCGAGTTGACCCAGCGCGACCCTTTGATCCATTTGCAGGTCTTCTTATGCCTAGCCCAATCAATCTAAAGCGCAGCGTCAGTTTTGAAGACTCGGCATGCACCGTGAATACCGTGATTTCTACCTTCTGGCAGTCTGGTCCGCAGTACTGGGCTGTCTTGCACGACCCACACCTTTGGAGAGTCTTCTCAACGCTTGCATCTGCTTGACACCCAGCACAAGAGCCGTTCTTTGGATATACAGTATCGTCGTAGTTTCCATTGTCGAAGGGTCCTTCCTGGGGGGCCATCGTCATCATCCCAAGAAGGGCGCCCTGACCCCGGGCGTTCTTGCCGCAGGGACCGTTCATCCTGCAGACACCATGGACCTTATTGGTTACATATGAATTAGGCGTTTAGTTTTTTTTCAGTCCATAATTGATTGAAAATGCACGCACATAAGCGGTGAGGATAGGGCCTGGGCTAGGTCTTCCCATCCAACCAGGCTCTCCTTTTGCGGGCAAATGAAGATGCGAAGCGACAGTCATGTAGTTCTCTCTTGCATCTTCTGCTCCACAGAACTCGCACTTGATACGATGACCACTTTTCATGTCGGTCATAACTTTTGCTAACCGAAGTTGAGTGTAAGGGGAGAGCTTGTCAGGCTTGCCTATCATGGAGGGATCGTCGATAGGAATGGCGATGTCATATTCCATTCGGCTGTTGTTATGTCCGTAAATGAACATCTCAATGGATACGACGGGCTTTTCTTTCTCGGCCATGTGAAGTGATAATAGTGGGGAGAACTGAGGTTGATCGTCGTTTCTTTGTCCGGCTGCGATGGTGGGCGGTCGAGGCGTGCCTGGAACGTCACGGAAGCCGCACCGCGGGAAGAGGTTAGGCGACGTTGCAGCTTCGACTGCGAGCCTCATCAATGTCTCTTCAACAACCGTTATATCAGACAATCGAGCCGGATGAACCTTCGGTACCTATAACGGGATCCATAGGCACCGGAAATACACAGTCTACGCGGAACCCCATCGTCCTGACGCCCACCAACGCCTCTAATGCTGCATCGCAGCCAAGTCCGTCTGGTCTTGAATCCGGTAAATATCATCGGTTCAGAGAAAGCTTATATGCCCTAATATTGTATGCCTCTAGGTCTTGGTGCTGTTTTCAAACAGGTGGGTCATTGAGTGTGTTCCTACGGAATCTTCAGACTGACTGCGCCTATCTCAGTCCTCGCACCCTTTAGCACTGTTTTGCCTGTATTTCTTCAGAACAGCCGCAATTAGTGTCTACATCCTATGTGGCCTATTTACAGATAATTATGTGTTATCGGTTCGTCAAGCTTCACCCATCGAAATTACTGCGAGGCACTTAACCGCTTGCGTCAGACCGTGGTTGTTGTGGTGCTCTTAGCGATGGACTTCTGGAACTGCAGAGTAGGTGTGCTGTCTCTATCAGGACCTGGGCTATGCTGATATTCTGCACTCAGAACGTCGCTGGTCGCACGCTGGTGGGTCTAAGGTACTGGAACCAAGTCGATGAAGATGGGGAGAGTTACTGGGTCTTCGAGAGTAGAGACGTAAGTTTTGCTCTAGTGAAATTCTTCAGAACATTCTCAAAAATCGATTATCGGGTATAGCCATCAAGACCAGCAAATGCAGCAGATTCCAAGTGAGCTAGCTACGCCGTACTTGTCGGCCACTGACCTCAACGCCAATTACAGACTTTTCTGGATCGCTCTTTACACTTTCCCCGTGTTGTGGGGACTTCTATTCATCGTCTCAATCTTCCGTTTCAACCTATCGTGTGTCTTTTTTGTTTCACAAAGTTCATGGAGGGCTGACTACTTTTCTTGTTTAGGTTCCTTCCGATCGTTGGGCTCGCCATTGTCTTCAATGTCACCAACGTCATAGGCTTTACCTACGCAGACCGCGATGCCAAGCAACGATGGGCCTCTTCTGTCGCTGGTGGTGGGTGGGGTGTTGCGGGCGTGGGAGGACAGATCTTGGGTAGCATGGTCAGCAGTGGGATCGGGCGCCTTATTCGATAAAAATATCGTTTCCGAACGACCTGTTTGCAAGTATTCTTATTCCCTGGTTTTGATGCCGGTGATTACCCGAGAACTGGTGACGAGACCGACAGCATATATTACAATGAGCTACTGTCCTTTGGGCAATTTGACCTGGAAAGTGCCTGACATGGAACCGTTCAGCGGGCGTGTCTAAATAAAGTAAAAAAAAAACAAGAGTAACATACATTGCGGTAGAGTGAGAGACTCCGACGTCACAACAGCATTCAAACCAAATCGAGAAAGTGCCCCACGTATTACACCCACGGGGAAAGCGAGGTGCTAGACGGTGAATAAGTTAGATATGGGTTAACGGGCAATTAGTGGGACACGGACGATCTTAGCTCTCCGAAGAGCGTCTCCACTTCCTTCTGGCGAAGACATCCGGAGTAGTGGTTTGAATGCGTTATCTTGGAGGACATAGACACCCTATTGACTGATTGAATCAGAATTTCAAGAGAAGGAGAGGTCAGGGCGCACTCGGTGGTTCGTCCTAAGATTATCGACTTGTTTATCCCACATCGCGGTCCAAAGATCCTTGCAAATGAACTTGACGGTATCCAATGTATCTTGAAAACGAGGCTTGTCTTTCGAGTATCTTGCTTGGCAGTCAATTACCCGCGTAGTGATACATCCCCTGAAACCCAGGCTCACTTCTCGGCTATATTTGATCCTACAATGGCGCCCATTCCTTCAAGTCGTACTCTCAGTGCCTCCTCCTCCTCTTCCGCTATCCGTGCTTCCCGCTGACTAGCCACGGCATCCTTGACCGAATCTGCTTTGATAGAGAGAGGGACAGCAGGTAAGAGAGCTGGGGGTGGTAATAGTCCTTCAGCAATCATTTCTTCTTCCGTTGCTCGTATTCGCGCCGTAGCGATCTTGGATGACTGTCCAAGGGTTCGGACGGCTTCAATTAAGAGGTAATCTAATGCCACCGGGTCGACTTGACGGTTCTGGTCCTGTGCGAGGGCTGCCAATGCGGGTGTTACAAGAGATGTACTTGCTGAGGGACCGTAGATTGACATTGTTGGAAGAGGGGCTGGTGAGGGCCGAGAGTTGGTGTAGTCGACGGTGGCGTCAGAAACCGAACCCTGAGACTGTCATGAAAGTCGCGTTCTGGGCTGACGCGTCTGTCTCGGGATCACACCAATTACATTGCCCACCATCTCAGAATGGTACGTTTCCATTGTCTGAAAGTGCCTTTGGGCCTAGGAGTTGCGCTTATAATATTTCTCTACTAGAACTCGACATCCTACCGCCTTGTTCCAGCCGCCCATGACGATAACACCTCCAAAGCGTCAGTGAAAGACACCGCTAATACTTTGGGAACACATGACACCCTCCGATACGGCCAGCGGAGTCTTGCAGACGATATTTCGACTGGAAATGGTCTCCAGAGGCGGCTAGATAATGTTCGTCTCGCAGCCCATCCTTCCGGTGCTTCGCTGACAACATCGGCCATAGTGGGAGGAGACCCAGGACAATTTAAAGCTCAACATGCAGAGAAACCTTTATGGCCTTCACGCACCCGTCAGGTTGATGATGGAACGTAAACTTGTGGGATATGTGAGTACTATCAGTCCTTCAGCAATGAGACGCACTCCGACCCCCTTTCCTCCAGAACCCCCACTTTCCAACATTGAAACAATCCAATATTCACCTCGATATTCTTATGGGGCGTGACGAAACGCTTGACGTTGCGGATCTCTTTGCTGGTGAGCTTGCATCAAGCCCTCGCCGTCCTTCCGTGACTGAAGATTGGATTGCTAGATCCAATAACGGGACCCGAGTTCCAGATTCACTCGGACATGGAGAAGAAGAGGCGTATTTGAATTTGAATGGTTTCTACGTTATGCCCGGATATTTCAGTATTCCGCCAGCAGGCGAGAGATGGGCTCTCTGAACTCCTGGATCTCGTAGTCGAATTTCGTCTTGGAATGGAGAAAGTGGCGTTATTCGTTTTCAGCTATATGAAGCGCGTTACTTGAAATGAGCGACATCCAATATCATCTTCCAACGCCCACGTTTCAAGAACTACAAATTCAAATCTGGTGGGGGTTAACGATCTCTATCCCTTCGCATTCAAGGGGTTGTGCAGTGTGCCCCTGGCGTGTGTGCATAGAGCTTGACCTCACCTTAATTCAAAGTAGTCCTAGAGACACTTGAAAGAGCGCTTTCTCCCTAACCCAGCCTGTCTCAGCGCACCGCAGCCCGGCGCCCGACGCCATTCTAGAGCCGACGTAGTCGGTTGTTGAGCATCTCTCTCAATATTACCGCCACATCTCAAAAGTAGATCCGAACTCTTAGGACGTATGAAGTGCTTCTCCATCTGGGTGCTCATTGGACGAAGCCCAATAGCCAAACGCAGTTTCCACGGTGACTAAGGCTCGCGCGAACCCAGGATCTAGCAGGCCCGACCGATAACTCGATTTTTAGCCTATGACGATCCGAGCGCTAGAGTTTTACAGTGGTATAGGTAAGAAGCGTAACTTACATCTCCGCACTGGGTGCTTATTATTCAGCAGGGGGATTGCATTTAGCGCTCTCCCGATCCGCTTGTGAGGCCAAGGTCGTAGCAGCGTACGACTGGGATCCCGCCGCTTGTCAAGTTTACGGAGCGAATCACGGCCCTGGGGTCGCAAAGGCGGTAAGCGAGATCTATCCACTTCGAAAGAGAGGTCTCACGTACCTCTCCAGATCGACATATGTAGACTGACTGCGGCCGATGTCGCAAGTCATCGGGCGGACCTCTGGCTGTTATCACCATCCTGCCAACCCTACACAGTCTTGAACCCCAAGGCGAAAGGAGAGGATGACCCAAGGGCTGCTTCCTTCTTGCATCTCATCCGGAATGTTTTGCCCAATTTACATAGCGATCACCCTGACCATGCTCCTCGATGGTTGCTGATCGAAAATGTTGCTGGATTCGAGGCAGGTGAGATTTCCTAAGACATACACCAGCTACTGCAATCAACCTCTATTGATGTGTATAGGGCTCGACGACGAGGCGGACATTAGTCCAAACCCTTCGCGCATTGAAGTACGACTTGGAGGAATTTCTTCTGACACCACACCAGTTCGGCATACCTAATTCTCGCTTGCGATATTATCTCCTCGCAAGTTTGGCTCCTCGCGATAGAGACGAAAGCTTGCCCGAATACTCAATTCCTCCGGAAGGTTCAGGGCAGATTAGGAGGTCGATCCCTGGGTCAGACGAGGGCCTCGCTAGCTCATCTCTAGATCCGGAGCCTAGCGATTCTATTCGTGCCACAACTTTTCCGATATCGCTCTATCTCGATGAATCCGCTACGGACGTAGCCAATTCCCATCCTTTTGCAATACCGCCTCATATCCTCGGAAAGTGGGGACGGTTGCTCGACATTGTGAAACCGTCGGATCGCCGTAGCTGCTGTTTCACCAGAAGTAAGCAAATTTTCTCCCCCCTAATGCACCCACTGTCAATTTATCTATTCCGCTAGGCTATACCGTACGTGTCGGTCTGATCGCTGTTCTCGGCTGAGCTCAAACCTGACACTAGCAATTCATAACGAATACCAGAAACTTGTTGAAGGATCTGGGTCGGTGTTGCAGATGGAAGAAGCGTTAGATGTATGTCGATTGTTTTATCTCTTCATGGTACTGACTGCTGCTTGTGGTTACGGCAGACAACAGTGACATTCAAACTTTACGCCGAAGCCGTCCAAGAGGGTTCACATCCAGATCCACTTTCTATCCTAGCCCCGCTCCGACTCCGTTACTTCACTCCCAACGAACTTCTCAGGATCTTCCACTTCAACCCACCCAAGGCCTGCGTCGACGAATACCTCCCTCCTGCTAATGGCCATGAGGCAGAAACCCACCTTGATTCATTCAAGTGGCCTCCGTCAATAACAACTAAAACCCAATATCGGCTCATTGGAAATTCAGTAAACGTTGAAGTGGTTACAAGGTTGATAAATTACCTCATGTCTTGTGAACATAGTTCGGAGCGTCGTAGGACTCAAGGGCCTATAGAAGCAAATCCCCCCATGAACGCGAGCTAGATTACGCATAAAATAGATATCACTGTATCAGAAAGCAATATTCTCGCTGCGAGAGGCCACGTCTCGTCTATGTCGCTGTGCACACCTGGGGACCGCTGTCTAACCACTCTACTGGTTATTAACCAACCTCATAAATGATCTACTTGTTCTACATATAGTCGAATTATACTTTGTATAACCTCCTATAGAGTACATATTGAAACATTACCCGGAAGCCATATGCGTCTAGGATGGTTCACGCCCAAAGCCCTTTCTTTCCAAGAACCACGGCACCCTCGCTGTGAGAGCGAGGTCACTTCCTGAGAGTGGGGTCTCTGTTCCGATACATAGTGTACGATTGTGCGATACTACGATGCTGGTGTGAATAAATTACGATACAGCGGTTCGTGACGTTCGTCCAAAGGTTGGAATTCATTTCAGGCCACCACTGCCTTCGCCTCCTCGACCGCCTTCCTCGCATCCTGCTCATCCTTCCTTCTGATAATCCACGTGAACAAAGGCACCGTAACCATACTAAGTACGACCCAAGCCAAGAGCACACCAGCATTCAAGCCCAACTTGCTCTTCGTGTTGAAGATAATGGTACGGATAGCTTCAGCCAGGTTGAACACCGGGAACCCATATCCATATCGGTAGAAAGAAGGCTGCAGGGCAATTGGAACCGAAGCTACGGATACGTTGAAGATGATCTATTGGGAGTCAACGAGATTTACTGACCCGAACACGTCGATGTAATCGGAGGACTTACGAGAGCGATGAGGAAGTATGCGACGAAGCGGGGAGTGAGGAGAGTGATCATCGCCTCCTTAGCGAGCCCGAGCCCAGCCATGCCGATGTAGACGAATACCCAGAAGAGGAAGAATCCGCCGGCGTAGGAATACTTGGCGTCAAAGGTAAGCTTGAACGGCAGATTGACCATCGCGTAGGAGAAGCTGACGGGGATGTATAGAACCAACGGTACAAATAGCCTCATTCGAGCGTATGAGGAAAATCGGAGGAACGGTGAGATGATCCCGCGAGCAAAGTCGTGCGTCATGGTGATGACGAAGGCGAAGATGGCTGTCGGTTGATTTTGGTTAGAATGACAGCTGAGAAACGAGCAAGACCACCATTGAAAGACTCACTGATATAAATCTGGCCTACAAGCAGCACGGCCTGAGCTGCTGTCTTTGTATATGGTCTCAGATTTACTGGCTCGTAGGAGAATGGCTGGCTGACTGTCAGAGGGGCTTGAATGACCGCGGCCAATGCCTGTTGTGACATTTGGCTGGCATCTGACGCGAGAGCCGTAAAGAATTCGGAGTTAAATTTGGCGTTAAATGAAGTGAGGGTGGATTGTAATAGTGCGGTGGTGTAAGGTACGATAAACGAGTTGGCTGCGATTTCGTTCCGGCCCTGATTGTAATAGAACGTGATTGCCGTGCGAGGGTCGTACGACGAGTTGCCGGAAGCACGAGCGGATGTCAGGAGGGATGTTGCAGCGGAATTCACTAGAGAACGGAGAGGCTCAGTTTCCTAGTCAGCGCCTCAATTGCGAATGGGTACGTACCGACCACCGCCGCCCAAGCGTGTTCCTCAACCACAGCGTGAGCCACATCGTCACTCGTCGGCAGTGAAGACGGATCCGTGACGACCCAAGTCAAGTGTGCGTTTGGTGCTACACCCTCGCCCCTCGAGTTGGCTTCAAAGGCAGCCAAGATCGCCTGCCCCAAAACGCCGTCTGCACCGTCTCGGTTTATAACCAATCCTTTAAGATTAGGCACGTGTTGTGTAGTCTCGCCGAGGGATCCCCAATATACGGAGAAGCAGATCCACATGGCACAAATTAGCAAGACGACGGTCATTCCGAGTATCTTCAGGTAGATGGCGCGGAGGTGAGCAACCTCTGGGTCCCAAACTAAAGCACCTGGGAGTCAGTCCA
>WSTY01000471.1:0-18907 GCA_019633465.1 Tulasnella sp. 417 | reverse complement strand
AAAGTTTCGCGCGGGAATTTTTCCCCACTTGGAATGCCATAGAATCGAACCGTGGGACCGGGACGGCTATCATTCTGAAAACGGCAGTAATTGGCTGCGAAAAAGGAGCTCCATCCGCCAGATCGCCCTATCATCCACCAATTTCATGAAGCCCCGATACCATTCGAAGAGGATAGGGAGTTGTAGCAGGGAGTCGTACAGTCTGAGGTGAAAAAATAGCTCCCTCGGGAGAAAAGACTAACTCGGCGTCGTAAAGGGGGAACGGTCTTTTAACGACATGTGATCCTTGTAAGGATAGTACGTGAACAGGCATTTTGGCCACCGTATTTTAACTCACATAGTTCTCATTCATTTATCAACTTGTTACCAAGGCTATATTTTTAAGTCGTTCGGCCGCACTTGCGTAGAAGTATTTCTAAAGAGCAGCAACCATAATTGAAATGGGAAAGTTATAGATATGAGAGTCTAACGCTAATGACGAAATGCCAACCACTTCATTCCTTAGTTCTTCCACAGCTGCTTTGAAAGTACGTATCACATATCCCATTTAAACACATCTCGGCTCACTCCCTCCACTGATATAAGGTAGTTTCCCCATCGCTCGTCATCGAACCGGTCTACCCGTAAACAGCCCGCCTGTTCTAGCCACTCCCGAGCCTCGACGTCTCCTGGACTGCTGTCTTCGCGAATAGGCCACTCGAAGGAAGTAATCTGAACTTGTGGAGATGCGCCCTTTCGCTGCTGCCTTTCCTCGACGACCTCGCGTAGTTCTTGCATCGTGTATCCAATACACTGCCACAAAGTAAGCCATTCAAGCTTTGGACAGCACCCGGCCTTTCCGAGGCACTCTGAAAGGTACTGCTTGTCCTCGAAGTCTACTTGATGGAACGCCAAGGCTCGAAGTTCGGGTAACCCTCGCAAAGCGTGAAGTAAGTGGGCCAAATTTGGGGAGTTGAGTGGATCCCTTGTATAACTTTGCGTGGTGTGAGGGTCTCTGCTTCCTCCAAGATGCAAACTGATCAGCATTGGGAACATGCCGAGACTGATGGATTGGAGACAGCATAAGCCGAGGATAGGTTCTACCCCGTGGCGATCGGCGAGGTAACGGACCCGTGGAAGGCGGAGGGAACAGAGAATAACATCGGTATCTTCTCTACTCCCTCCGATGTAGAGCTCTTCTAGAGATGAGTGGGTTATGGGAGGAAGAAGGGGCTTTTGAAAGGTTTGTCTTTCCTGATTGGATTGGTGGAATCGGTGAGACCAGGTACGGCTGTAGCCGAATACTCGCAAGTTTGGAGCTTGCAGCAGAGCTTCTTGAACGAATTTGATGTGGTCGTGGGATGGTACGAGCCTTGTTCTGCGCAAGATCATGAACGTGCTGAGTGTTTCGCCGAAGCGGTCCAGACTGTATCCATAGTCCATTCTATTCAGCCGAATCTCTTGAAGATTAGGTACCTCCCCACGATGAAAGGGCTTCGGTTCCCATTCTTTCTTGGACGAGGAAGGTCCGCCGTCGTTGATCCGCGACATATCAACTCGCAGTGTCCGCAGCAATGGCGCTTTCGCGTCACTCAAGCGATCGAAGATTAGCCGCAGGATTTTTTCTTGGACATAGCGGACTTGAAACGACCGAAGTTGGGATATGTGTGACATGACCAGCCGCATGATACCCTTTGCATGTTTGATACTTGCTGAAGTGAAAGGCTCGGCGTCGATGAGCACATTGAACGGAGCGCCTTTGAGACGGATGAGCCATTCTTTGCATTTCTCCAACCGCGGGATCTTGCTTTGAAACGTCAGCTTGGCCCAAAATAGGGGTGTGTTGACGGCGTGTTGTCTCCATAGGCGGCAAACGTGAGAGGCAGTGGTTGGGGGATGAATTCCCTTCTGCCGGAAGTCGTTTTCAGCGTCGTTCCAACATATAAGGATAAGGCGGTAGAAGACGTCGTAAGGGAGGTCGTTGATGCGACAGACTTGAGCGTGGTGTTGCGAAGAGCTGCGGTCGACTTGGTCCATGTTATGCGCTGGCATCACGAATACCGAGCCCCCGCAAACGATACAACCTGCCACCGGTGAGATCACGGATAAGAGACGTTATTTTGTCAGCTGCGGGTCGGAGAGCAACTCGAGACATATATGAACCTACTGGGGCACGCAGTCTGGGAAAGACTTTTCGAGGCAGGAGGCAAGACAACGCCTGCGAACTGCCGGGCTAGGGGCGGTTGGCCGTGATCGGGTACTTTCGTGGCTTACTTGCACCCGGCGGTAACGACCGTGCAACCCGCTAAATCCGCACTCCATTACAAGGCGTAGACAACTTTTCCGACAGTCCCGTTCCGCTCCTCACTGGTAGGATGCCCGATGACGCGCAATAAGCGTAGGAACGCCGGAAAGCTTGGCTTAGATCTGCGTGGTACCATCTACATGAGGGTGAAAAGATCCGTGCCGAGTGCCGTGTTGGATCTACCTCACGTGATGGACAACATTTCCCCATGTGGCATGTTGGGAGAGGACACAACCAAACACCACGGTCATCCAATCCAATCGTCCCGGAAACAAACTCAGGGTCTCCTATAGGCCGACCTTCTCCTGCAGTGCTTAGCCTTTTAGGAATACCGGCACAATCTATACTTTGACTCATCTGTGTGGTTGACTGGTACGTTTGACGCCTCCACCGCTTAGTAACCCAGCAATCCCCTGCATGTTTATCTGAAGCACTTCTTCCTGTCCTAGACTCACTGACGATGAATGCAACCGAAAGCTCGCCACACATTCAACCAACACCTCAACCCTCGCCTCTCCATGTAAACGACCTTCCGTATGACGTATTCCACCTCATCTTCTCCATTTGCTACCAAACATCCAAGGGAAAGATTCCCTTCCCAGTCCTGGCTTCACATGTTTGCCGACTTTGGAGACAGCATGCCCTCAGTACGCCCAGCTTCTGGACGAACCTGGAGTTTCGGAAGAAGAAACCTCACTTTGAAAGATATCACGTTTGGTTGGAGCGCGCGAACGGCGCCCCATACGACATGGTAATCGATCGAAGGCCATTCCAAAAAGAGAGCGTGAAGCACACCAAGGAGACCATACGTCTGATCATTCCCAACATCGCAACTTTGCGAACGTTGGTGGTCAAGAGAGTACCTCACAAGATTCTACGCATTATCTTCGACCGCCTCGCCAATATGTCGGCTCCCCAGCTGCAGAAGCTCACGGTCAAGTCAAGTCGGAGAACATCCTGGTCCAGCGAGGGGACACCTTCAAAGTGGAAATTCAAGCCTTTCATACAAGGGGAAGCCCCAAGCCTTCGAGAACTCAATCTCGACGGCATAAATCCATCCTATACCATCAACCGGTTCAAGAACCTTCAACACGTTAGACTCAAGTGGAGCGGGGTGTTCGGTGGTCTCAACGCCACCGCCCATGACCACGTACGATCGGTTCAGGAGCTTCTCACCATTCTTCCAAATCTCAAATATATTCTAATGAGCGACACCATCTATCATGAAGACTGGGACGATTCTGACGACCTTCACCTACTTTCCACTCCCCTCCCTCCTCCGCTCACTCACACCAACCTCACCCATATTGCCATTGGGGCTTCCGCACCTCACGCCAACGCTATCATCGCGTCACTCGTCCTGCCAGAATTAAAATTTGCGATCAATTGGCAGCAGAACGAATTGCTCGTTGGCGTCAGCTGTCTGGAATCCGTGGCCAAGTCGAGTCCGTGTCCTCTCTCTAGCCTCATCAGTTTACGCTTGGGAGGTGGCTGTAGTTGGGTTGGCGGGGGACCTCATCCGCGAAATCATATCAATATGGGGTATCTGGAAGCAGCGTTGGGTCGTTTGAAACATCTTAGATCGCTTAGCTTCGATCGGGTTGACTTCGAAGATGACCAGCGCGTCGCCTGTCTAGGACGGACGTGTCCCAAGCTGGAATGGCTCCGTTTCGTACTTTGCAGGGGGTTCACAATGAAGCAAGTGCGATCTATCATAGAAACCCGATCCGCAGGGGAAAAGAATCACAGTCCGCTCGTAAGACTCATCATACATCATTGGTGGTCTGAGGTTATCCGTTTTGAAGAAGGGGACAGGGAGTGGTTAAAGGGAGCGGTGGAGTTGGAGATCAACAAGGGTCCGCCTGATAATAGAACTAGCCAAGATTACCTTAAGGTAGTCAAAGGGGTTAAGCCTTTGACTCCTCGGTAGTGCTGTCGAGGGCAGCTCGCGAGATATAATGAGCAAATAGGCGATCGGAAACTAGTCTTTTAGATACAATCTCGAACTGTTACAAAGATTTTCTTGCGAATTCGGTTCGAGTGTGATGCATTGACGTCCCTAAATTAGATGCGAAGTCAGTAATCTTACAAGGCTGTGACTCGATAAGCGACGTAGTGGCTTCGATGAACACGAACCTCTTTTAATACTTCATTACTTCAACTGCTTCGAATAGATATATTATCAAAGCTGGTGCTCGCGGCCTATCCCTTCCACTACCCTGAGATAATTATGCCGCTCCCTGTCCTCATAGATGGTCGTGGGTACCCTGAACTCGACCGCCTCTCCAAGCCAATCTAGAATTTCCTGCTCTTCAGGAGTGATTGAACTCCTACCAGGCCATTCGTAAAGAGTTATTTGTCTCAAAGGATCGACGTTCTTCAAACCCCTCCGTGCTTCTACAATGACACGTAATTCCTGCCACTCGTATGCAACGCACTGTAGCACTGAGAGCCATTGCAGCACGGGACAGCATTTGGCTGTTCCGAGACACTTTGAGAGGTATAAATTGTGCTCGAAGTTTACGTTTTCGAACGTCAACGATCGGAGCTGTGGCAGGAGCTGTAACGTGGACAGCAAGTGCGCCAAGTTTGGAAAGTTGCGCGGATCTTTGCCGCGATTTGATTGCCCCCACATCAAGATCGCACTTCCTATGAGCCGCAATCTAATCAAGCTTGGGAAGGGCCCTAGGTCAAGGTACTGGAGACAACCTATGCCGAGCGCAAGTTCCCGTGGAAACTCGTCCATGAAGTACCGGGCATGCGGAAGGAGGAGGGAGCATGCAATTATATCGGCAATGGCTCCATCTTCTTGAATGATAATTTCTTGCAGCGTGTTATGCAGGACGGGAGGAAGAGGTCGGGTTTGAAGGACTTGGTTGTATTGGAGTTCTCGGTCGGCGAAGGGACGGCTAGTTGTGTGAAGGAATCCGAATACTCGCAGGCCCGGAAATTGCGACAAAGCTTCTTGTACAAATTTAGCGCGCTCTTGGGCTCCTATGAATTTGATTTTTGGAGAGGCTTTGAAGACCTGAAGGGTTTCGCGGATGCGGGCCGTAAGGTATTTATGTGGGAGACCGTCCAGGTGTAGCTCCTTGGGGGCCGGTACGTGTGCATGGCGGAATGGTTTGAACTTATTTTTCTCCAACGGCATATTCGCGTCGTTGAGACGATCGAAGATGAGCCGTATAACTTTGTCGGGATGGATCCAGTTCGAAGTACCCGAAGACGCGAGATATGAGGCATAATCAGCCGCATGATAGCCTTTGCGTGCTTGATACTCGAGGCCCTGAAGGGCTGCCAATCGATCCACACGCTGAACGGAGCGTCCTTGACACGAGAAAGCCATTCCTGATACATCTCCAGTCGCAGGACGCTTTGCCGAAATATAGGTTGGTTCCAAAACGCTGGGGTATCGAGGGCGTATTGTCTCCAAAGCCGGCAGACGTGAGATGCGGTTACTGGCCAGTGAGGTGTACGAGCGGGTCTCCATTCCAGGTTCTCCTTTCTCGTCTCGTTCCAGCAGGCGACAAAAATGGTATGCAAGATATCGTAGGGAAGATCATTGATGCGAAAAACTGGGATCGGAGGCAGCGACGAACGTCTGTTCCCATCTCGGCCGTCCATCTCGGCTTGAATTCCCGAAAGCTGTCCCGATCATAAAGACCAAATTAATGAACAAATGTTTTGCTATTACCCGGACCTGAGGAGATTTACATACCGGTTCAGGCTTCTGGAGACGGTTCAGCTGGCTGAAGAGTCGAGATGAGACCAAATAGGGTCTCAGGGAATAAAGCTAACCTGACTCCTGGCGTGACTCTCGCAGCTTTCATATTGCATGGACCGTGGAAATGTTGAGGTCACGGGGCTATTCGATTGTGTTATATTGGTGCTGCTTAATCAATCCCAGCCCATGGCTTCTGTAGCAACGGCGGGTAGGCGTCGTTCAGACGATCGGAGATTTTTGTCGGGGTGTAGCTGACTCGGAATTGTCAAAGATGCGAGATATGACGTGATACCTTTTGCCTGTCCAGTCACGGTTCTGCTTTGAGTTACTGATCGTTTCTCATTTCGGACTCTTCAAGGGTCCGTCGTAAGCCGTCAGGTGCATGCAAGAAGGTTGGTACTGCTTGACGCATACTTGAATGGTGCCCTTTCCCTAAGGGTAGCACCGTTTCTCGACGGTCAGAACACAATAGGGTTGTCAGCGTTGAGTTCGGCGTATCTCACGGAGGCCGACCTGCCGCTAGGCGCTTCTGTGGTTTCTGACTCCTGACGAGAGACACCCAATCACCACCACCCCTTTTGACCGCCTTGGAAATTCATCGAAAACTTTGAAATTGTCCACGCTTCAACTATCGTCCTTGACCCTTTGGGAACACCAATACACCCAGACTCGACTTGGACTCGTAACTTCTGGACCTTCAGTATGTGGATTCCCCCACCTTACCCGCCAGTCCTGACCTAACACAAATAACAGCATTACGGCCTGCCACCGGACCTTTTGGATCTGCCAATGTTAAATGTAACAGAAATCTTATCAGACGCCCAACTAAGCCTTCCGCCTCAACACCCGCTTATTCATGTGAACGACCTACCATACGACGTTTTCCACTTAATCTTTTCAATTTGCTGCCAATTCTCGGACTCCGGCGCTCCCTTCCCAGTTCTGGCTTCTCACGTTTGTCGAATATGGAGACAGCACGCCCTTAACAACCCCAGCTTTTGGACCAAGCTGGAGTTTCGGCAGAAGAGACCTCACTTCGAAAAGTATCACGTTTGGTTGGAGCGAGCGAGAGGTGCCCCATTCGACGTTTTCATCGACCGAAACCCGTTCCAAGGCGCGAGCATGAAGCACGCGAAGGAAATCATGCGCCTCATCATGCTCCACATTGCAAGTTTACGGACGCTGGAGGTAAACAAAGTACCTCACAAGATCCTACGCGTCATCCTCGACCGTCTCGCTGGTGCTTCGGCTCCACAGTTGCAAAAGCTCACAGCCATAGCAAAGCGGAAGACGACGTTATCTCAGGTCGGGGCACCTATCAATTGGAAGTTCAAATCGTTCATTCAAGGGGAAGCTCAAAGCCTTCGAGAGCTCAATCTCTTGAATATAAATCCTTCTCGTACCGTCAATTACTTCAAGGACCTTCGAACTCTTAGACTCAAGTGGGCAGGAGTTTTCGGTGCTGCTCAATCCACGGCATACGAACGTGTAAAATCGGTCCAGGGTCTTCTCACCACCCTCCCAAATCTCAAATATATCCTGTTAGGAGACGGCGTTCATCACCACCTTTGGCCAGGTTTCGACGACCTTCAACTACTTCCAGTTCACCTTCCTCCTCCCATCACTCACAGCACCCTCACATACATATCAATCGGAGCTTCCCTATCCACCGCCAATGCGATAGTCGCGTCGCTCATCCTACCAGAGCTGAAATTCGCAATAGATAGGCAGCAGAATGAACTCCTCATTGGCGTGAGCTGCCTTGAAGGTATCGCCAAGTCGAATCCATGTCCTCTTTCTGGTCTCATCAGCTTACGGCTCGGGGCCGGCTGCAGTTCTGCCAACCGTGGAGCCGATCCACGAAATTCGATCAATATGGGATATCTGGAAGGAGCGTTGGCTCGCCTGGAGCACCTCAGGTCGCTGACTCTTTATGAAGTTGACTTCGAAAACGACCAATACCTGGCCTGCCTTGGGCGGACGTGTCCCAAGCTAGAGTGGCTTCGTCTCCTGGTCTGCCAGGGATTCACGATGAAGCAAGTACGATCCGTTGTGGAGACCCGATTGGCAGCGAAAACGAATTTTTGCCCACTCGTTCGACTCATCATCGACCAGTGGTCATATGAGAATCCGTTGCCTTGTGAGGAAGGAGACAGAGAATGGTTGGAGGGAGTCGTGAAGCTGGGGATAAATAAGTACCCCAATGACAGTAATAGTGAAGATTATCTTAGCGTCGTTCAGGGGGTACGGCCTTTACGCCATCTGTAGTCTTTTAGGTGGCGAACCTGCGGGATATCGCAAGTAAATAGTGAGTTTTGATATAACAGACTTACACCCTTTTATCTTGTAACAAAGTTTATCTTGATATAATCTTGCCCGCTTGTAGTGCATCAGAATCCCTGAACCGGGGAACAGTCAGTAAGGCTGATGGATGATGGCGCTTACAAGATACGTTTTGTTGTTTCAGGCCTTCTTCTACGACACTTATCAATAAACTTCCTCGCAGCGTCCAGGTAATTCGGGCCTTCACTGTCACCCGCACACTTCATAGCCACCCGGAACTGAACGGGCTCTCCAAGCCACGCCCGAGGCCCCTTATCTCCCAGGGGTTTTTATCATGTTGCACCATATGTGTAAATGGTGAAGCTACTCTCAACGCAATTGCCGAGAAGAGACATGGGAATCCACTTCCTCCTCCTCCAGCACAAGGGAGACAGCCTTTGGCCACGAAGGTTGACGGTTATATACTGCATTTAGACGTATTGTTGTTCACCTCTCGTCCATGCCAGATCTAGAGGCTAAAATTCCCCGTCGATTATCGTGCGTTTCCCTCGCGTCTCAACGATGAAACGTAATCCCTGCAGCGTGTAGCGATCGCACTCCAACAATGGAAACCATTGCAGCACGGGGTTTCATTTAGGCATTCCAAGTCACTTTGCAAGTATATACGGTGCTCAGTGTCCATACTTCGAAGGTCAACGCTTGAGTCGGTAGCAGGCGTCCCAAATTGGTCGGGAATCGACACTCTGACGTTCCAACAGCAGTTATCAGCAGACCTGCAGAGGCTGACACGATATCTGCCTTTGCATTGCTCATCAAGGTCGCGGCGCTCCCCGCCGTGTGCCGTGTCGGAGGATAGAATAGCGGGGCGCCAACTGCGTAACCGTGGGCTTGTTTGGCCCAGTTTGGCTGATGCGTCATCCAGAGCTGGTGTTGTTCTCCGTGGCACCCCACCGCGCGAGGCTCCTTTGCCGGACAATCTTACCTCCAAAAGTGTCTGTAAGCCCTTTCTTTGTTGTTGTTTACTTCATTCAGGACGCATGTCTGAATCTCGTTCCGCTGTATGAAGCTGCAAAGGGGAGTCTCCGTCGTCTACGAGCGGTGTCTCGTCTTGGTTCAGAACGCCAAAGATGGCTTCGACAGAAGCGCTCCCCAGCATTGCCTGTTCAATGTCAATCTCTCAAGATACTACATTAAAAATCCATACTCAGTCTTCCCACAACATTAGCAACATCCCCTACGACATCTTCCTCGTAATCGTTCTCCTGCGTTGGAACCGTGGCCACGATGACGGAGACCCAGATTTCCCTACTATCGCGTCTCACGTATGCCACAGGTGGAGAGGTTACGCACTGGATACGGGGGTATTTTGGGCAACATTGGAGTTCTTCGAAACGAAACCTCATCGGGCCATTAAAAAGAACAGAATTTGGTTGGAACGTGCTCGAGGTTTTCCGCTCGAAATTTCTATCGGGTCCGAACCGTTCCAAGGTGCCAGTATCAAGCACGCCAAATCAATAATGAAGCTCATTATGCCTCACGTCTCCCACTGGAGGTCGTTTCACGTAGCGCGCGTGCCGAAAAAGATCGTTCGGTTGATCTTTGACCAACTTCGAAATATCCCAGCACCTATGTTGGAGGTACTGAACGTGTTTGGGCAATACGAAGACTTCCATTCTCAACCCGGTACCACTACGAGATGGAAGCTCAGGCCTTTCGGTAGCGGAGAGGCAACAAGCTTGAAGGAGCTTGTCCTGCACTCTTTTGATCATCACTACTTCGTAACTCGCTTCAGCACGCTGCAAATTCTCCATCTCATACACATCCGCTTGCTCACTGCTGGAGTCACCCAGAATGTCGAGTTGATCCGCCAGGTTCTCGCTTCTCTCCCTCGCCTCCACGCCCTCCACATCGATTGTGCCAGACCCATCCCCCTCTTTTCTTCATCGCCCCCCTTTCTGGGCACACCACCGCGCATATATCATCCCCGCCTAAGCGAGCTCTCAATTTCCCTCCAGAGAATTGACGTTGATGTGATCCTCTCCTCTCTCGATCTCCCCCAGGTCCGGTACTTCCTCACCCGGAACCAAAATGAAGTCGCCCTGGGACTCCACATGCTTCCGCTCTTGTCTCAACACCATTCATATCCGAACCTCGTCAGCTTACGTATTGGAGGAAGCCGTCCAACCCACATCGCGAATCCGATACCTAATATCACCAACGACTATTCGGGCAAGAATGCCCTAACTCACCTAGAGGGTGTATTAGTCGAGCTCCGGGGACTCAAAGCATTGACCTTCGATAGGGTGCATTTCAAAGGAGACAATGAGCTTGACTGCCTCGGGAGGGCGTGCCCTCGATTGCAGTGGCTTACCTTCAGGTCGTGCACTGGGTGCACGTTGATAGAAATACGGACCATTGTGGAGGAGCGGCGGAGACAACCGGGGTTCGATGCACTCGTTCGACTTGTTATTTCCCAATTCCGACTCGGCTACGCCATAAAAATGGACGACGAAACGAACGAATGGTTGAAGCAATCGCTCATCTACGTCGTCATGGACCCCAGTCCTGGGTCGAGCTGACTGAATTATCTTACCGTTGTAGAGGGTGTGAAAGGGGGCCATGGACCTGATTAGGCCACAAAGTCATAGAGCCTCGTTTTGTACACGCTTCAGAGTAGGAGATGTTTCAACGCTGCATTATATGATCAATTGTGACTGGTGAAGCCACCCTGAAAGCGACAGGCGAGAAAAGATAGCCGGATCTGCTTCACGGGCGGAAGAGACGCAGCCTTTCGCCACCAAGGTTGACGATCATAGACTGCACTTTGGAAGATGTGTGTCCAGCTCTCGCTGATGCTGGATCTGGAGGGGAGCACATACCAGTCGATTGTCGTTGTACCAACCGTGGGGCGGCCCTGGCGGGGATAATGCTCCGGTTCGCCGCGGAGGCCCTTTGCCAGTCACTCCGGGTATCTTACCTAGCAATCCAGCGGTGCGCTTACAGTAAGTGCTGCTTCAAGTTTGTTGCATCCCATTATTCACATTTGGCCTTGTTATAAAGCTGGACCAAAAGGTCAAAACTGAACAACCTCTTGATCTCGGAGCCGCCGAGCCGCTCAACAGGGCTGCAACAGAAACCATTTCTAATAACGCCTCTTCAATGCCGACCTCAGGCGACACTGAGATCAAGATCCGGATCCGGCCGCACCATGCTCTCAGCAACATTCCCTACGACATTTTTCTAATGATCGCCTTCTTCTGCTGGGACGATGGTAAAGACAAATACTACTCAGATTTTCCCATCATTGCATCCCACGTATGCCGCACTTGGAGACGCTACGCGCTGGACACTGGTGTATTCTGGGCGATCCTGGGGTTCCGTCAGGCCAGAATCCACCCGGCCATTATCAAGTACAAAGTGTGGTTGGAACGTGCGCGGGGCTCTCCGCTCGACATTTTCATCGGACCTCACCCATTCAAAAAAGCCAGTGTCAAACATGCCAAGGCGATTATACGACTCATCATGCCGCACATCTCGCATTGGAGGTCGTTTCGGGTGGATTGTGTGCCCAAAAAGATCGCTCGGTTGATCTTTGACCGACTACGAGATGTGTCGGCGCCCATGTTGGAGACCCTCAAAGTAGTTGCAGAGAGGCCCAGGCGTCCCTTTCAACGTCCGATAACGACGAGATGCAACCTCAAACCTTTCGTCCACGGAGAAGCGCCGAACTTGATAGAGCTTGCAGTGGTCGGTTTTCCCTACGACTACTTTCTAACTCGGTTCACCAAGCTGCAAGTACTTCAGCTCACAAAGTTCGAATTCTCCCAAGCCGGAGAAATCGAGAATGTCAAGTCCATACAGCGCATCCTCATCTCTCTCCCCAACCTCCACACCCTTCACATCCACTGTGATCCCCCGGCGCTGGGTCGCCATAGCTCCTCTCCACGACTACCGCAGCTACCGCGCATATCTCATCCTTCCTTAACGGAGCTCTGGATACGCCTTCCGGAAGAAAGTCATGATGCGATCCTCTCCTGTCTCGACCTACCGCGAGCCCGGTACTTCCTCAGCCTAGCGCAACTCGAAGCCGCTGTCAGGCCCCACTTGCTTCTGCCCCTATCTTAGCACCACCCGTTTCCGAACCTCGTTAGCCTACGGCTTCCAGGAAACTATTCTCCCTCTGATAGGGATTGGATGGGTTACGCCGGCGAAGAGGAGCTGACCCACTTGGAGGGCGCGTTGGCCGGACTTCCACTACTCAGAGCATTGACCTTCGAGCGAGTGAATTTTGTAGGTGGCAGATGGTTACTTTGCCTCGGGACGACATGCCCCCGCCTTCAATGGCTCACGCTCATTCAATGCGGTGGATGCACGCCCGAGCAAATACGGGCCGTTGTGGAGACACGGCAGAAAAGACCTGGTTTCGACGACCTCGTCCGCCTTACCATAGAGAAAAGGGCAACCGACAACCCCACAACAGTGGACAAAGACGCGGAGGAATGGTTGAGACGCTCGCTTATATACAAACATGACTACATAATCGACGATATGAAACGGGACACCTACCTCGGCGTCATCGAGGGGCTGAAACCTACGTACCTGCTCAGCGGAAGAAACAAAACAACCACTCGTCGCCCTTTCCCAATGTTAGACGCCCCCAGTTCGCACGTAGGTTAGAGAATGAGGTAGTTCAGATATATCTATATATATAAGAAGAATATTTTTTCGAACCGTATCGCGGAACGCAAAGGAGAGGGGAAGAGACCTACCGTTTCTCAACGGGTGCCTAATAAACGTCAATATTAATTGCATCATTGCAATAACTTGTTCAATCCGGTGAACCAAAGAAATCATTTCATAGAAATCAAAACCAGGGGGTCGGTGCGTTACACTCGATCGTAAAAGAGCCTCGAGTAGAGGTAGAGGGGGAAGTAGAACCGAAACCCACCTGCGATCCATGTCTCAAGGGAACCATTGGTAAGCAGATTCTTCAGTTCAATATCTATGCAGATGTGACTGGAAACATTCAGCGAGGTCTCTCAGAAGTCTAAATCCCAAAGTGAACGGTATCTCGTTCGGAATTCTGTTTCTGCTAGAAGACGAGTTGATGACGTGGGACCACTGGTGAGGGCCGCGAAAAACCGAACGCCCCGACCTCAAGACATACGGCCGAAAGAAGAACTTTGGGAAGTACCTCAAACCGACTCTAGCATAACCCTCCATGCTACGACCTTCGAAGCCTCTTGCATTGGTTAATGACGCCCATGGTAAGAAACCGGTTTCGGCGGCAGAAGGCCGTTGGCAGGGGGCTGTAGGCACCGTCCGAACGCTCTTTGATTAGTCTCGTTCAGGTCAGGGTTGAGTCAGGTCGGGGGCGGATGGTTGCATTAGAGGACTTGTAGTTCGACCTCCTCTGGTATCCTATGCCTTTCTCTTGAGCCTGGCGGGGCGGAGGGTGGCAGCTTGCTGTTGTATGGTGATGTGATGATGAGCGGCTCGTAGATTCCGAAGGATCACGTGATCTTCAGGGGCAACAAGCAAGGTTGGAGTCGCTTCAGGAATCAGCCCCGGCCGTCGCTTCAACCTACCGAGGATGGCTGAAGTTGCCACCTGAAGCCGCGCATGAAGCGACCGCCAGAAATCAGGTCTGACCTCCCTTAATATCCCCGTCGATCGTCGTTTGTGCAAACCGTGCGGCGTTGCTGACGGCGATAGTGCTTGGTTCGCCGTTGCGGCTTTGATCCGTCCAGTTACTTTTACCTAACAATCCATCAGTACCTGTACAGTAAGTGCCGCTTCAAGGTTGTCTCTTGTTGCATCCATAATTCACATCCGGTCTTCTTATAAAGCCCAAAGGTCAAAACCGAACAACCTCTTGATCCCAGCTCCGAACCAGCCACGACTCAACGTGGACGCAACAGAGACGATTTCCAATAGCGCCTCGTCAATGCCGACCCCGGACAACACTGATATCACGATCCGGATCCACATGCTCAGCAACATTCCCTATGACATCTTTCTAATCATCGCCTTCTTGTGCTGGAACGACGGCGAGGACAAATACTCCTCCAATTTTCCCATAATTGCATCCCATGTATGCCGAATTTGGAGACGCTACGCCCTGGACACTGGTGTGTTCTGGGCAACCCTGGGGTTCCGCAAGGCCAACATCCATCCGGCCCTTATCAAGTACACGGTGTGGTTGGAACGTGCCCGAGGTTCTCCGCTCGACATTTTCATCGAACCTCAGCCATTCAAAACTGCCAGCGTCAAAAACGCCAAAGCAATCATGCGACTCATCATGCCGCATGTCTCGCACTGGAGGTCGTTTCGGGTGGATCGTGTTCCCAAAAAGATCTCTCGGTTGATCTTCGACCGACTACGAGATGTGTCAGCGCCCATGTTGGAGAGCCTCACAGCAGTTGGAGAAAGGGCGAGGCGTCACTTTCAACCTCCGACTACGACGAGGTGCAAGATCAGACCTTTCGTCCACGGAGACGCACCGAACTTGATGGAGCTTGCGGTGGTCGGTTTTCCTCATGACTACTTTTTAACTCGGTTCACCAAGTTGCGGGTACTTCAGCTCACACAGTTCGAATTCTCCCAAGCCGGACAAATGGAGAATGTCAAATCCATACAGCGCGTCCTCCTCTGTCTCCCCAATCTCCACACGCTTCACATCCACTGTGACGGCATGTCAGGGGATCATCATCGCTTCCCTAACCAAGTGCCACCGCTACCGCGCATATCTCATCCTTCCTTAACGGAGCTCTGGATACGCCTTCCGGAAGACAGTCATGATGCGATCCTCTCCTGTCTCGACCTACCGCGAGCCCGGTACTTCCTCAGCCTAGCGCAACTCGAAGCCGCTGTCAGGCCCCACTTGCTTCTGCCCCTATCTCAGCACCACCCGTTTCCGAACCTCGTTAGCCTACGGCTTCCAGGAAATTATTCACCCTCTAGTGGTGGTTGGATGGGCTACAGCGGCGAAGAGGAGCTGACCCACCTGGAGGGCGCGTTGTCCGGACTCCCACTACTCAAAGCATTGACCTTCGAGCGAGTGAATTTTGTAGGTGGCAGGTGGTTACTTTGCCTCGGGACGACATGCCCCCGCCTTCAATGGCTCACGCTCATTCAATGCGGTGGATGCACGCCCGAGCAGATACGGGCCGTTGTGGAGGCACGGCAGAAAAGACCTGGTTTCGACGCCCTCGCCCGCCTTGCCATCGAGAAAAGGGCAACCGAAACCCCCACAACAGTGGACAAAGACGCGGAGGAATGGTTGAGACGCTCGCTTATATACAAATCCGACAGCATGACCGACGACTTGAAGCGGGACACCTACCTCAGCGTCGTCGAGGGCCTGAAACCCACGTTCCTGCTCACAGGAATAAACAAAACAACCACTCGTCGCCCGTTCCCGATGTCAGACGCACCCGGTTTGCACGTAGGTTAGAGGATGAGGTAGCTCAGATATGCATATATAAGAAGAATCTCATGTCGAACCGTATAGCAGAATGCAAAGGAGAGGGCAAGAGACCTACCGTTTCTCGGCGGGTGTCTTATGTCAATTACATCATTGCACAAACTTGGTCAATCCGGTGAACCAAAGAAATCATTCCATAGAACTCGAAACTAGGGGGTCGATGAATCAATCACACTCGATCGTAAAAGAGCCTCGAGGAGAGGTAGAGACTCGAGACCCGCCCTTGCTCGGTCCATGAGGGAAACTATAAGTAAGACCGGAAGACAAACGCTCAATTGGCAGTTGTTGTTCAACCGTGGGCTTGTTTGGTTGAGCTTGGCTCCACCGTCGTATTTCCGTGGCACCCATTGTCCCGAGGCTCCACGATCCTGTGCAGAACAGAGCCTGTAAGTTATTATTCGGGGCTAGCGTCTCTAGATCTCATTCTATTTTCTTTCCTGAAGGGTCATTCCGTCGTGTTAATTCCGACAGCGCCGTGTGGCATTGACAGAAGCATTCCCCAGCATGGCTTCCACAATGTCGGCCTCTCAAGACGCGACCCTCAAGATCAGTGCTCAATCACACCTTAATATTAGCAATATCCCCTATGACATATTTCTTCTGATCGTTTTCCTGTGTTGGAATCACGGCCAGGATGACGAGGCCCGGGATTTCCCTATCATCGCATCTCACGTATGCCGCACGTGGAGAAGTTACGCACTGGATACAGGACTGCTCTGGGCAACACTGGAGTTCCACGGACCGGAGCCGCATCGGGCCATTACAAAGTACAAAGTTTGGTTGGAACGTACCCGAGGTTCCCCGCTCGACATTTTCATTGGATCCCAACCATTCAAAGGAGCCAGCGTGAAACATGCTAAATCGAT
The DNA here is from genome assembly GCA_019633465.1 of Tulasnella sp. 417. Classification (NCBI taxonomy): domain Eukaryota; kingdom Fungi; phylum Basidiomycota; class Agaricomycetes; order Cantharellales; family Tulasnellaceae; genus Tulasnella; species Tulasnella sp. 417. The sequence continues at coordinate 2,264 of WSTY01000471.1, read as the reverse complement.
CATGCGGCTCATCATGCCTCACGTCTCTCGCTGGAGGTCGTTTCAAGTGGGGGACGTGCCTGAAAAGATCATTCGGTTGATCTGTGACGGCCTTCGAGACGTTTCGGCACCCATGTTGGAGGTCCTTGAAGTGGTCGGAGCTAAACACATCGACCCCTATGAAGCCTTTATCGCTTCTACATTGAAGCTCAAGCCATTCGATTGCGGAGAAGCTGCAGGTTTGAAACAGCTCGTATTGGAGGGTTATCCGCATGTCCACCTTGTGAATCGGTTCTCCACGTTGCAAGCTCTCCAACTCAGAAACGCCAGTTTCTTCAAGGCCGGAGCCACCGATAATCTCAGGACCATAAAACATATCCTCTCCTCTCTTCCTGGCCTCCTCACACTTTACTTCGACTGTGGCATCAGGGGATCCATCCCAAACACATTACAATTATCCCCTCAACTGAACACGCCACCACCGCGCATACACCACCCCTCCTTAGTCAAACTTGCGATATACCTCCCAAACGGCGACCGCGATGCCATCCTCTCTTCTCTCGACCTCCCCAAAGTCCAATACTTCTTCACTCGATTACACTTCGAAGGAGTCCTCGGGCTGAACCTGCTTCCAATATTGTCTCAATGCCATCCGTTTACGAACCTCATCAGCTTGCGCATTGGCGGTCGTGCGTTCTTCGCCGCAGGCCCACCACCTCACGTCAGGTGCACCTATTCGGGTGGGAAGGACCTAGACCACTTAGAGGGAGCTTTAGCCGGTCTCCCGCAGCTTAAAGTATTGACGTTCGATACGGTGAGGCTTGACGGAGGAGAGTGGCTCGTCTGCGTCGGGAGGACGTGCCCTCGATTGCAACGGCTAACTTTCAGGTCGTGCACTGGATCCACCCTACTCCCAATGCGGGCCGTTGTGGAGGAGCGGCTGAAAAGACCAGGGCTCGACGCTCTCGTTCAACTTACCATCTGGCAATGGCAATTCGGCGGCGTCGAAATCGATAGTCAGACAGATGAATGGTTGAAGCAAACGTTAATCTTCCACGTCAAGGAACCCATTGGTGATTCCAGAGGTTGGACGACCTGAGCCTTGTCAAGGTGATAGTGAAACCGCCGAGCTTCGGGCACGGACGCGTCCAAGGACGCAATCACCACTATACCTTCCCTTCACAGAGATTCAACTTGTACGCGCTTCATAAAAGAAGATATTTTAGTGCTGTAATATAGGATAGTAAATGATGAAGCTACTCTCAAAGCGACTAGCGGAAAGAGGGAGAGGAATCCACTTTTTACCGGATCGGAAGAGACGCCAATAAGGATAATGATAATTCACATTACTTTGAAGCATTAGCGCCTAAGCATCGTGGGTGCTAGCGGCCAGAACATCCTGGTCATCGACAGTCAACCACATGGTTTTCCCTGACGGCGATAATGCTCCGAGTTCGCCGTCGCATCGGTTGCCGTCCCGCACCACGCGTTCCCTTTGGCTCTAGTTCTGTTTACCTAGCAATAGGTATACAATACGTCATCTCTACTCTCATTTACTGCGAGTCTAATACGAGTTCTATCTTCTTAAAAAGACGACTCCAAGTGGCAACACCGCAAAAACCACTCGACTCGGCGCCGCGACTCAATATGGATGCAGTCGAGACGCTCCCAGATAACGCCTCCCCAATGCCGATCTCAGATGACACGGATGTCAAGACCCGCACTCGGCCACACTACATTCTTAGCAACGTCCCCTATGACATCTTTCTGATGATCGTCTTCTGGTGCTGGAATGGCGGCAAGGACAATGATCACTCAAACTTCCCCATCACCGCATCTCACGTATGTCGCACATGGAGATATTACGCACTGGACACAGGGGTGTTCTGGACATCCTTGGAGTTTCGGCAAGCGAGACCTCATCTGGCTATCATCAAGTACAAAGTGTGGTTGGAACGAGCCCGAGGTTCTCCCCTCGACATTTACATCGGACCTCAAGGTTTCAAAGGAGCCAGCGTCAAACACGCCAAATCAATCATGAGACTCATCATGCCTCACCTCTCACAATGGCGCTCATTTCGGGTTGAGCGTGTCCCCAAAAAGATCTTCCTGTTGATCTTTGCCCAACTCCGAGATGTTTCGGCGCCCATGTTGGAGGTCCTCAAATTGTCCGCAGGAAGGCAATGGCGCATGCCTCGAGCACCCACGACGACGAGATGCAAGTTGAAACCTTTCGTTCATGGAGAAGCGTCGAACTTGACAGAGCTCACGCTGGTCCGTTTTCC